>JANZXP010000165.1:0-10799 GCA_027576715.1 Erythroxylum flavicans
TCATTGCATAACTGAATGTTTACTTGATAAATTGCATGCTTAATAATTTGATATGTATTACTATATTCGATTGTGGGAAAGAAAAGATCTGTAGGACGTGCCTCATGATGCGGACTAGTTATGACTATGAGAGTTGTTTTGTTTATGATATTGAGAAATGTTGTGGGAAAATCCTGGTTAATGCTTGGCTCTCGATCAGACCCTTATTTGTGATGCTTATGACTTTGGACGCTTTAAGTGAGAGCTAGTCTATTGGGGATGCTTGGCTCCCCGCAACTCCTTTGGATTAAAAGAGCCTTATGGCTACATATGTATAGAAACATGGCTAGGCCGTTGGTGATTCATAGCTCCATGTAGCCATTCGAGTATTAGAGTTGTGAGGGCTTACCCTTGAAGATTAGGGTCTTACAGATATTATTCCCCACAATTTATTTATGTTGTTGATGTGATTGGATGTATAGCATGATGTATATGTATTTTGATATTTATGCATGACTGTACGTATAGCATTGGGTATCATAGGACGGTGTGAGCTTACTCAGCGAGATCTGACTCCCCTCAACTTTATTTTTTTCAGGTCAGCTACCACCAACTTTGTAGCAGTGACTCCCATGATATGTCTACTGCGGCGAAATACTTTTCTATTATTCTTGATCGTACCCCAGATTTGAGCCATCTAGAACAAAAGAGTTTATTAGTACGATGTGTGAATATGTCAAATAAAAAATAAAAGTAGAGAAATACTATTTAGAGTTTTTGAAGGTAGATGACGCATCTGGGTTGAGACTTTTCGATATATTATTGAATGCATTTAAGTCTCTTGATCTTAATGTTTATAATGTAAGGGGTCAAGGTTATGACAATAGTTCTAATATGAAGGGAAAACACCTAGGGGTTCAAAAACGATTACTAGAAATAAATCTGAGAGCATTATATATGTCATGCGCTTGTCATAATCTTAATCTTACTCTTAGTAATATGGCACATTCTTATGATAAAGTTGTTTCATTTTTTGGAGTTGTTCAATGCATATATGCATTATTTTCAAGTTCTCCTAAAAGGCAGAAGGTTTTACTTGATAATGTTTGAGGCTTAACCATGAAATCATTGTCTAACACTCGTTGGGAGAGTCGAATAAAAACTGTTGAATCTATTAGATTTGAAGCTCCTCAAATAAGATTGGATTTGATGGAATTATCTAGATCTTGTGACAATGCCAAGTCAAAGAGTGAAGCAGAAAGTTTGGTTAGTGTACTTGAGAGTTTTGATTTTTTACTTAGTATGATATTGTATCACTATTAAGATGGTGAGTAAAAATTTGCAATCTAAATCTATGTTCATTAATGCTACCATAAAGCAATTAGAAGTTGTGGTGATATTTTTTTAGAAATATAGAGATGAAGGATTTGGCTTTAGTATGAATATTGCAAAAAGTTTTGCACATGATATGAATGAGGAGCCTACATTTCCAACTAGACGTTGTATTATTAGGAAATACAATCAGCTGAGGATTCTTTCAGAGTTAATTACTTTCTAGTTATTATGGAAATGCAATATATTTAAACAATTAATGACATTTGAAAATATTTTTAGATTCTTATTTGATTCAAAGAAATTAAGGTCGTTGGATGATAACGAATTAAGAGAATGTTGCACTAATTTTACAACAACTTTTTCTCATGATAGTGTGTCAGATGTGGATTTAACTAATTTTTTCTGAATTAAAAGTGTTGCAAATGACTTTACCAAATGAGTTAATGTCATCAGTTAAAATTTTAGAATTTATTAAAGCTGCAGATTGTTATCCAAATGTTTCAATTGCTTATTAAATTCTATTAACTATACCTGTGACTGTAGCATCAATTGATAGAAGTTTTTTAAAGTTAAAATTATTGAAAAGCTACTTGAGGTCATCAATGTCACAAGAAAGGTTGAGTAGTTTAGCTATTTTATGTATTGAGAAGGATATATTGGACAATATTGATTTTGATAATATTATCAACAATTTTTGCATCTACAAATGCAGAGAAAAGTTGTTTTTTCATAAATCATGATCATCTGTATGTTTGTTAGTACAATTCTCTTAGTTTTTTGAAGTCTAATATTGTTGTTCGATTGTTATTATTGCTATTTTGTTGTTACCGTTACTTTTTTTAGTGATTTTATTGTTACTAACATTTGTAAGATATTATGATATAATGCATATTGACACAATTTCCAGTACGGATGTGGATCAAATTTACTATTTCAATAGATAAAAAATTAAATGCCTTAGGTGAGCCTTATCACTGGACTTTCCTGTTACTATTCTGTTGCAATGAAAATATATCATACTTTGGTAGTAATCATTCACGTGGTATATACTATATAGCGTCTATTTCTTATCGATAGTTTTTGAACATAATCTTGTAATAAGTTCTTCCTCTCTATCTTCATTAATATATGCATATTATTATGATGTTTTCTAGCATAAATTAAATAGTAACCACGGTTACGAATAGAAATTTGTGACAATGTAATTAATCATTTGAGGTTATAAGATAATTTTAAAAATATATTAAAAAAGTAAAAAAGAAAAATTCAATATGGGGAAAAGAACTTTAGCAATGACAAGTTTGTAACAGTTTAAAAATGTGTTGCTAAAAATTAATATAATGCAGCAATTTTTAAAGTATTGCCTTTATTAATATTAAAAGGTAGCAAAAATAATAATTTGTTGCTACATATAAGAAAAAACAACAAAATTAAAAAATGTCGTAATAAAGCCTTATGTATGCAACATTTAGAATTGTTGTTATAGTTCTAGTCACCTATTTACTAAATTGTATTTACTAATATTACATATTTTTATATAATTATTTACTTATGTATATTTAAAATATAAAAATTTTCTATTTACTAATGAATATACAGAATATGTCTAGAAAAATTAAATTACCTACTAATTTTTATTTAATAAAATTAAAACACAAATCATAATTTTTTTGTAGTAGTAATTGTTAAAAGCCTGACTTGGACTTGAGATGTTCGACTTGGGTTTATTACATTATTTCTTTGGGCTTAAAGTGAATCAAGGTGACAATGGAATTTTTATTTCGCAACGAAAATATGTCACTGATTTGCTTAAGCAGTTTAACATCCTGAATTGTAAATCAGCCCTTACACGTATGAACGTTAATGAGAAATTTGTTACTGGTGATGAAACATGTTTGACAGATACGTAAGTCTTTAAAACTATGGTTGACAGTTTGGATTATTTGTCCCATACAAAACTTGATACTATTTTTTCAAATAACGTGACTTCAAGATTTATGCAACGCGCAAGCAAGCATCACCTTGGGGCAGCGAAAAGGATTTTGAGATATGTTGCAAGAAGCATAAATTTTGGGATTTGGTATATAAAGAAACCAAGCTTTGGGTTGTGGGGCTTCACTGATAGTGATTGGGCAGGCTGTTTGAAAGACAGAAAGAGCACCTCTAGCTATGTGTTCTTCCTTGACTTAAGTGTTGTTTCATGGAGCTCTAAAAAGCAGGAGGTAGTTACGTTATCAACTTCGAAAGATGAATACATTACAACAACAACTTCAGCATGTCAAGCAGTGTGGTTGAGAAGATTATTAGCAGATTTGAAAACAAGAAGGTGCAACTAAGATCTCCTACGATAACAAGGCAACGATTTCAATGACAAAAAATCTAGCTTATCATAGTCGAACAAAGCATATTGATATCTGTTATCACTTCATTCGGAATCTTATAGCTGAAGGAACAGTCACGTTGAAGTTTTGCAGAACAACTGAGCAATTTGTTGATATTCTCACAAAGTCATTGTCACGTGCAACGCATGAACATTTCAGAATGAAAATTGGAGTTACAAATTTGAAGCAAGGAGGTGTGTTTAATATTAATGCTTCAAAATTGTTAGTGTTTTGTTTTCCCTATTCCTATTATTCAATTAGTTGTTAATGGTTTTGTACTTTTCTGGACAAAGTAGCATGTTTAATTTTATGTTAAGAAGTGGAAGTGGTGCACATGGGCCTATTTATCTACTTCCAAACTTGTTGGTTGATTTTAACTAAGTTGGTTTACATTGAGTCTATTTAAGTAGCTTAAGTGTTGGTTTTATTTGCAATAAAAAATAACAAATTTGTGCTATATTTTTATTTAACTCCTCTACTTCATTTGCCTTTTTCCCTCTATGCCCTAACACTTGTTTGATAAAACCATTAAAATAAAAAAATTTAACGAAACTTGTTGAGCAATAGGTAGAGAGGGGTATTAGGGGCTTTGTGAATTTGCCTGAGTTCTTTTGCCACTTCAAGCATTGTTCTGTTGAATCCTTAAATGCTTGCAATTGTAATAGCCCTAGTAGGTTTAAGTTGCAGCTCTTTCCAGGCCATTGTCCCTTTGCCACAACAAAGGGATCCATCTCAAGTCCGTTCTTTCAAATTTGTTGTTTCACATAATCCTTCAAAACTAAGTCAACCGATATTCAAGTCAAAAGCTGTAGCAAAAACACATCAAGTACTTTTTTTTAAGTAGATAATGTTTTTATGGACTTTAAGGTGCAATTATTTGTTAGGAACAATTAGGAATTGGATAAAGTAAAGTCGCATCTAAAACGAAACTAAAAATGTTAAAGATAAAATAGACACATATATTTTACATGAAAAATGCCTAAATCAGGGTAAAAATCACGGGCAAGGATAGAAGAATTTTACTATTGAAAAATTGGAGAAATACAAGGATAAAAACTAGACCCATAAAAAATACATAATATTTTTTCTCTCTCTTCTTTTTCTTTTTTTTCCTCACCCCACTTTTCTCTCTTTTTATTTTTGTTCTGCCCGTATGGATGCTTTCTTTTCGTTTATCTCCTACCTATTTATAGGTAGGAGATTGAAGGTGTGGTTGGCCAAATTGGCCAATAATTATTTGTTTTATTGGGCATGTTAGGCACTGAAATTCGATGCCTAACACACCAACTAAGTTTGACAATTCCCTCACTTGAAGATTTGATTGAGAATCAATCATATCTTTACACAATTCTTTCTACCTTGCCACTTCATGATATTTACGTCTCTGTCAGGTCGCACGAGGATTGACACCACATAAACTTGTCAAGCATTAATTATTTTTATTATAAAATCTGTCAGGTTATCTATTATATGAATTTTGTACATGTCCACCGTTCCTTCTTCTACTTTCTCACGAATGAAGCGATACTCAACTTAAATGTGCTTTGTCTTTGAATGAAATGTTGAATTCTTTACAAGATGCAAAGCACTCTAATTGTCACAATACAAAGTAATATTCTCTTGTTTATACCCAAGTTCTTCCAACGGCATCTTCAACCACACTGCTTCTTTACTGGCTTGTGTAGCTGTTACATATTCTGCTTCTGTTGTTGACGTAACCACAACTGACTGCAGTTTTGAAACCCAATTCACAACCCCTCTAACCAATGTGAACACATATCCAGTAGTGGATTTACTTTTGTCAAGATCACCTACATAATCAGTATCAACATATCTTTTGACAGTAAAATCTGATCCTTTATAACATAATGCAACATCTGAGGTTCTTTTGATATATCTAAGAATCCTCTTAAATGTATTCCAATGCTCTCGACTAGGATTCACCATGTATCGATTAACCACTCCCACTGCATGTGCAATATCTGGTCTTGTACAAATCATAGCGAAGATCAGGCTCCCCACTGTTGATGCATATGGTACTTGAGACATCTCCATCCTCTCTTCTTAATTGCTAGGACTCACACTTGAGGATAACTTGAAATTAATAGGAAAAGCAGTATAAATTGACTTACAATCTTACATGCTGAATCGTCGCAAGATCTTCTTCAAATAATTCCTCTAAGAAAGCCAAATCTTTCTTTTATTTCTGTTTTGGAGAATTTGCAGCCTTAGAATCTTGTTTACTGGTCCCAAGTCCTTCATTTCAAATTCCCTAGCCAACTGTGCCTTCAATTCTTTGATACGATCATTATTGGAGCCTGCTACCAACATGTTGTCTATATACAATAGCAAGACTATAAAATCATCTTTCTCAAACCTCGTGAAATATGCACAAAGGTTTGCATTCAGTCTGCTGTATCCAAGGTTTATGATGAAGGAATCAAATCTCTTATACCAATACCTTGGTGCCTGCTTTAAACCATAAAGAGATTTGTTCAACTTACAAACCAAGTTCTTTTTCCCTTTTTCTTCAAAACCTTTTGGTTGGAGCATATAAATTTCTTCTTCAAGATCTTTATGAAGAAATGAAATTTTCACATCTAACTGCTTAAGATGCGAGTCAAATATAGCACACATTGCCAAAACTACTCGAACTGTAGTGAGTCGAACCATAGAAGAAAATATTTCGTTAAAATCAATACCTTCTTTCTGAGCATATGCTTTTACCACCAACATATCATGATATCGCTCCACTTGATCATCACAACTTCGCTTGATCTTCGAAACCCATTTATTGCCAATAGGCTTTCTTTATTGCGGTAAAGACACCAACTCCCGTGTCTTATTCTTATGAAGCGCTTCAATTTTTTCTTGCATTGCTATCATCCACTGAGATGCATCTGAACTATTCATTGCTTTTTGAAGAGTTGATGGCTCCCCGTCCTCAGTTAAAATACAATATGCAATATTACCCTTCATAATATAATCTAAGTGTCAGCTCAGTGTTCTTTTTATACGAGTTGATCTTCGAGTATCTAGAACATCATATTCAACTGGTTCTTGCTCCTTATGCTCTGGTGCAGCTTTAGAAGAATCATTTTGATCAACTTCTCTATCCACTTATATTGTTGTAGTTTCTAGATTCTCTTGTACAGTGCCAACATTTTTTGCTTGCTCTTGATCCTTATCTTCCATGAGGATAACATCCCTGCTGATAACAATCTTGTGGGCAGTGGGATCCACAAATGGTACCCCTTCATACCTTCAACATACCATAAGAAAATGCATCTTTTAGATTTTGGATCCAACTTTGTAGTTTCTTAGGCATTGAACATAACATAGGTAGGGCTTCCAAATATATGGAGGTTGAAATAATCCAGTGGTTTACCAATCCATATCTCCATCGGCATCTTCAACTCAATTGGTGTTGATGGAGCTCGATTCACCACATAACAAGCAGTATTGACTGCTTCGCCCTGAATTTCTTATCTAAGTTTGCAGTTCTCAATATCGCTCTTGTTCTTTCCAATAGAGTTCTATTCATCCGCTCTGCTACTCCATTTTTTTAGGAGTGTGCCGTCGTGAACTGCCTTTTGATGCCTTCTTGCTAGCAAAATTCATCACATTCTTTACCAGTATATTCTCCTCCATTATCTGACCGCAAACACTTGATCCTTTTACCATATTTGAGTTCCACCTACGCTTTGTAAAATTTGAAGATTGAAAACACATCTGCTTTCCTTTTGATAGGAAATACTCAATATCTCCTTGAATAATCATCTATAAATGTTACAAAGAAATTTTCTCCTCTTAGGGACGTAACTAGTGCTTGCCATAGATTAGAGTGAATCAATTCTAGAATTTCTTTACTTCTGAACTTTGATGTGTTGAATTTCAATCAATGTTGCTTACTCATAATACAATGCTCACAGAAAGGTAATGAAACTTTATAAGACCTGGAAGTAGATTCTTCTCTGCAAGTATCTTCATTCCTTGTTTTGACATATGTCTAAGCTTTTTATACCACATCATTGTAAATTTGTTATCTGGATTAGTCACCACAATGAATGCCTCTCCTTCTTGTAAAGTTACTCCCTTCAATATGTACAGATTTACAACAATCTTCTTTGCTTTCATAAATTCCAGTGCTCCTTTAATCACTTTCATGATCTTGTTTTGAATCTCAAATCTGAAACTAAGATCATCTAGTTATCCTATAGAGAACAAATTCTTCTTCTGTTCCTCCATATGTCGTACTTTTTCAATAGTCTGAATTGTACCATCATATAACTTTAACTTGATAATGCCAATACCAAAGATCTTAAGAGCTTAATCATTATAGCTATACATAGATCCTCCACAGATAGATTCATACTGATGGAACCATTCTCTTTGAGAGGTTATATGAAAAGTAGCTGCTGAATTAAACAGCCAGACATCAACAAAACTTCTCTTTCCTTCAATAGTCGTTGCTGCTTCACAAATCATTATGCGTCCATCATTTGAAGTGCTTGAAACGTTTTCTTGAGGAATAAAATCTTTCCTATTTAGATTCCAGCAATCTTTTTTCAGGTGACCTTTCTTGCCACAATTGTAGCATTTATAGCTCTTCTTACTCCAGGATTTTGATCTACCATGATTGTGACTCCTACTTGGACCATATTCCATTGATCTACCTTTCATAACCGCCAAAGCCTCCGCTTGTTGCGAACTTGCCAACCTGTCTTCCTTGCTCTTGCGTTGACTCTCTTCTTCTAGAATAGCAACTGCAATGTCATCGAAGATTAAAGTTTCTGTATTGGTTGTTAAATTTATGACAAGTTGATCATATGAATCTGGTAGACCTTGAAGTAGAAGTTTCGCACATTCATTTATTGTTATTGTGTGCCCCAATGATTTAAGTTGTAAAAATAAAGTAGTCAAAATGCTTAAGTGCTCCGTCACCAAAGTGGATTCTGCCATATGTAAAGTGTATAGTTTTCTCTTCAGAAAAATTTTGTTATGGAGTGATTTGGCCTCGTATAATTTTGTGAGGTGATCCCATATTTCCTTCACAGTCTTCATTTCATCTATGCCGGATAATACTTTATTAGCTAAAGCTAGGTGAAGATTAGCTATAGCATTCCCATCCATCTCATTCCACGTTTCATCTGTGACTCCAGCTACCAGTTCACTAATAATTGCCAGACAATTATCTTTCCTCAGGATTGCCTTTATCTTCAGCTTCCACAGTGAGAAATTGCTCCCATTGAATTTTCCAATGTCGTACTTTGCCGCCATTACTTCTATCACAATCGTTTTATGAATAGTGCCTTTGACAGGGTGAATAATATTCTAACTTATCTTTTGATGTAGAGGATCCACTTTTATTGGCAACCATAGAGCATACAATAAGTAGACATACACACCTAAGGCTGGCTTTAATATTAGTTGTTAGGAATAATTGGGACTTGGATAGAGTAAGGTTGCATCTAAAATTGAAACTAAAAATATTGAAGATAAAATAAACACACAAATTTTACGTAGAAAACTCCTAGATCAGGGTAAAAACCACAGGCAATGATAGAAGAATTTTAATACTGAAAAATTGGAGAATTACAAGGAGAAAAACTAGACCATAAAAAATACATAATATTTTTTCTCTCTTTTTTTCTTTTTTTCTCACCTATTTCTCTCTCTTTCTATTTTTGTTCTGCCTGTATGAATGCTTTCCCTTTGTTTATCTCCTATATATTTATAGGCCGGAGATTGAAGGTATGGTTGGCCAAATTGGCTAACCATTATTTGTTTTATTAGGCATTTTAGGCACCAAATTCGGTGCCTAACATGTTGACTAAGTTTTACATGATTCTCATTGTCCACATTATATAATTTAAGACATGGTGGTCACCTTTAAAGAAAAATCTCAATTTTGTATCATCAATTTCATTCAGAAACATATTTGAGGCCTAATATCTTGACGAACAAGTGTGTCTTACCGGTTGTCTGTTAAATCAGTCTAAAGGTTATAAACTAGGGTTTCCCTTATTGGACATCTAGACACAGTAAATAAATGTTCAAAGAGCATCCCACCTATACATAGCCAATGACAGGCACAGAGTATATATCTTAATGGAAATAAGGTAGGAATGTGCATGCCCCATAATGTGTTCAAAGATTATAAGAATTAGACTTTTACTTTTCTGCAAGAGATGACTCGACAAAGTTCAAACATTCTTTAACAACGAATAAGAAGGGAAGAGAAAGTAAATCTCTTTTGATTGTTTATTTGAAGTGGAATTCTAAGAAATTATATAATGGGGATATGTAAAAATATGTGGTCTTTCCATATACCCCGTCAATTTCAAAGGATTAGAGCATGAAAATGGAAAACTATGCCTCAAGAGTCAAGATTGCTCGTAATTGCCTATGTACAGGTAAAAAAGTGAAACTTGGGAGGTTGAACAACTATCTACAAAGAACTATTTTAAGATTACTAAAGCAACATAAGGTAATAAAATTATTTAGTAGTAAGGCAGAATCTTGATGGGTATAAGCTAATAAGGCCCATTTGCAAGTCGATAACTGTTTTCGAGTTCTTCGGCCACTTCTATCATTGTTGACCTTTCTTCTTCTGAATAGTTGATGCATAAAATTGCAAGGCATATTACAGCTTTCAACTGCTGTTCTTTCCCAAGCCACGTTCCCTCTACCACTATACAGGGATCTACCATCTCCTCAAATCTGTTGTTTTTGATTTGGTGTTTAACATAAGGAAACAAATAACACTCTTCTCTGTTTTCAATTCGTGAACGATCAATTGATCTCTAGCGGGTTAAAGCACTAACAGAAACACACCAAAACTATGAACATCGCTTTTCTCACAAAAGAAACTTGTTTCCATGGATTCAGGTGCAATGAATCCAAATGTCCCTGCTGTTGGCCCCTGAAATTTTTTTCGTTAAATTAAGCATAACAGTTTATAGAATAAATGCATAAGAATGAATTGAGGGTATTTTTGGCATGTAACTTAAGTACCAAAAGAGCTTAAGCTTATAAGGAAGGGTAAAGTGGACTTTTGGGACTCATTAAGGGTACATTGGGAAAAAGGAATTGTAGTCTTGT
>JANZXP010000165.1:12294-35922 GCA_027576715.1 Erythroxylum flavicans
ATTCCAATTCTCCAAGTATGATTCTTTAAAAACATAATTAAGTCATATGGAATACATGTTCAATGAAACATTCCAACCAGGCTACAATTTGGGGCCTTACATTAATCATTCTTATATGTGTCTTATTGGTTTTATAAAGGATGCTTTACTCCAGGTTAATGGTTTAGTATTTTTAGAAGTCTTTTACATCTTGAAAATAGATGGAGATACTGTTGATCATTCAACTTCGATTTTATTAAGAAGCTTGTTTATCAAGACAACCAAGACAAAAATAAATGCAGATGAGGGTATCCAAGACAAAAACGATGCAGATGAGGGTACTCTTTTTATTGAGTTTTATGGAGAGATATTGAAGTTCAATATTTTTGAATTGATGAAGTGCCCTAATGATTTTCAATTCATTTACCGTACAGGATATTATGGATTCATTTGTGTAGGATATTTTTAAAGAAAAAAATGTTGATGATGGGTTGGAGTTTAATGCTAAACTAGAAGTGAATAGGCAAGTTGATAAGACTTGTAAAGTTATTCATTATTAGGATACTTATAGAGTTAAAAGCTTTAAATGTTGAACTTAATATAACTCACAACAAAATGTTAACTTCTATTTTACAGGTTCTAAAGATAGAATTGAAGGCCTTACCTGAATACCTAAAGTATTTTTATTTAGGTGAAGGAGAGTCATTATCTACGATTATATAAAAAAGGTTGACTACAGGACACGAGGAAAACCTAGTAGCGCTACTTAAGGAGTACAAAACTGCAATTAGTTGGACTTTAGCAGACATAAAACGCATTAGGCCAACAATTTGCATGCATATGATTCCTTTAGAAAAGAATGCTAAGCCAATAAGGGAACCCCAAAGAAGACTCAATTCAACAATGAAAGATGTGGTAATGAAAGAGGTTCTAAAACTTTTAGATGCAAGTATAACCTATCCAATCTTGGATAATGAATGGGTAAGCTCAGTGCATGTTATGCTTAAGAAAATTAGTATGACAATAATACGAAACCAGAATGAATAGTTGGTACCAATGAGGGTATATAATGGGTAGTGAATGTGCATAGACTTTAGAAAGCTTAACTTAGCCACTAGAAAGGGTCATTTCCTATTACCTTTTGTAGATCAAATGTTAGAAAGACTTGCAGGTAAACCATGCTTTTGTTTTTTGAATAGTTTTTGTAGGTTAATATCAAATTGTAATTGCTCAAAAAGATCAAGAAAAAACCATCTTTACATGTCCTTTTGGAATCAGGTGAATGCCTTTCGGTCTTTGTAATGCTTCAGGTACACTTCAAAGATGCATAATGACTATATTTTCTGAGTATATTGAGAATTGCATTAAAGTATTCATGGATGATTTACTATTTATGGAGATTCATTTAATGATTGCCTAAATCATTTATCCAAGGTTCTCAAAAGATGCATTGAAATGAATTTCAAGTTGAATTATGAAAAATGGCATTTTATGGTTGATCAAGGCATTGTTTTGAGACATGTGACAGGGGTATAGAAGTTGATAAAGCAAAAGTATATTTAATTGTGAACTTACCTTACCCTACAAATGTTAGGCAAGATCGATCTTTTTCTAGACATGTAGGATTTTATTATTTTATTTCATGTTTATTAAAGATTTTTCCAAGATTGCAATACCATTGTCAAAGTTGCTGGAAAAAGACGTTCTATTTGAATTTGGAAAGGACTGTAAGGAAGCTGTTGACAAGCTCAAGACATTATTAACAAGTATGCCTATTATGTAACCACCAAATTGGGATCCACCGTTTGAGATCATGTGTGATGCTAGTAATATTATAGTGGGAGTTATTTTAGGCCAAAAGATTGGGAAACAAAGTTATGCTATCTGTTATGCTTCAAGAACATAAGATGCTGTATAGTGTAATTATTCTATAACTAAGAAGGAGCTTTTAGCAATTGTTTTTGCTTTAGAAAATTTTAAATCTTATTTGCTTGGCTCTAAAGTTATTATGTATTTTGATCATATAGCATTGAAATTCCTTTTAGCAAATAAAGAGTCAAAACTGAGGTTAATACGATAGATTTTGCTACTTTAAGGGTTTGATTTGACAATAAGGGATAAAAAAGGAGCAGAAAATTTAGTAGCAGACAATTTGAGTAGGTTGTTAAAAGATGAAGATATTTTACCTATTTTTGAAACTTTTCTTGATGATCAATTGTTCCAAATGAAATGTATGGTTCCATGGTAGACAAACCTTGTTAATTATTTAGCTATTGGAACTTTACCTAATTACCTTAGTAAGTTTAGGAAGGAAAAGACAAGGAATTATGCAAAATATTATGCTTGGGATGAATTAAATTTGTGGAAGTTTTGCTCTGATCAAATTATTAAGTGTTGTGTGCCAGAAGATGAACATCGTTTTATCTTAGCTTTTTGTCACAATTATACATGTGGTGGTCACTTTGGCCCCAAAAGAACTGCTAAAAAAGTGGTGGACAGTGGATTGCATTGGGAGACTTTGTTTAGAGATGTTTATGTGTTTTGTAAAAGTTGTGACAAATATCAAAAGATAGGTGCATTATCCTATAAAAATGAAATGCCTCAAAGGCCCAATTCTTATAGTTAAGGTATTTGATGTCTGAGGTATTGATTTTATGGGCTCTTTTCCTTCATCTTGTGGTTTTTCTGATATACTTTTGGTTGTTAATTATGTTTCAAAGTGGAGGTAGTAAAAGTTACCAAGATTGACGATTCTACAGCTATTGTAGGCTTTATAAAATCTAATATTTTCAACAAATTTAGAGATCTACGAGCTATTATTAGTGATCAAAGAAGACATTTTTGCAACAAAGTAGTGGTAGTGATGTTTAAAAAGTATGGAGGGCATCATCAAGTAGCTACCACATATCATCCACAAATAAATGGACAAGCAGAAGTATCAAATTTGTGAGCCCTAATAGAAAGGATTGGAGTTTACATCTATATAATGCCTTTTGGACATATTGTTTAGCCTACAAAATACAAATAGGAGTGTCTCCTTATTAATTAGTTTTTAGTAAATTTTGTCCTTTACCAGTGGAGATTGAACATAAAGCTTATTAGGTGGTGCAAAGTTGTAATATGGATTTGGTAAAAGCTAGGAAGAAAGAAAATTGCAATTGTAAGAGCTTGAGGAACTAAGGTTGGATGCCTACGAAAATTTGAGAATCTACAAAGAAAAAACAAAAATTTTCCATGCTAATATGATCTTTAGGAGGTAATTTGAGGTGGGATAAAAAGTGTTAGTATATAATTCTCGATTAAAGCTTATGTTAGGTGGCCTAGTCCTTTTGTTGTCATTAATATATTTTCTCATAGTGCAGTGGACATACAAAGTTTAGATATTGTGAAAATTTTAAGGTGAACACACATAGATTGAAACCATTTCATGGTGAGATGATGCTAGTGTGTTGAAAATTGATTTGGAACTTTCCAAATAGGTAGAAGTTTGAGAAGAAAAAGCTCCATCAAGCATAATGTTGTTAAATAATTCCACTTTTTGGAAGGCAACCCAAAAGTATACTAGTTTTTATTAGTTTTGTTTTAGTTATAAATGATTTTCATTTGCTTGTTTTTTGGGAACTTAATTTATTGACTTAAGGGGGCATAATACTAAATTCTTAATTTATTGACTTAAAGGGGCATAATACTAAATTTTAGGCGTGATCATGCCTTATAAGATATACTATTCTAAAATTTTGAGTCTTCGATTCATAAGGCGTGATCACACCTTATATAATTCAGTTGTCAAGATCAAAGACTCAAAATTCCAAAATATTAAATCTTAAGGCGAGATCACGCCTTATGTGATTTAACTCTCTGAAATGGAACCCTTAACATTTCATAACACTAAAATTCATAAGACGTGATCATGTTTTAGTAATCTTTTAGGTTTTAAAGAAAATTGTAAAATTTTAAAATAAAAATAAAATCATAATTATAATTATAATTATAATTAATTATAATCATAAATAATAATAATAATTAATTAAAAATATATATTAAAAATCCTAACTTGTTTTGTTTCTTTTTCAGCAAACAGCCCCACATCCAACACACCAACCCAGCTTTAGCTGCACACCACACATAAACAACAACATCCCACGCCAACAACTCCACCAAGCATCCAGCGCACAAGACCCGACCAAGTAACAACACATCCAAAGCACCAACGACGCACAATACTCCCGGCTCCAACAACGCACTAAGCTTCACAGAAGTCCAACGTGTTATGCCCATTAAGCCAGTTAAATTGTCCCAGACCCACCACAACCCTCAACCACCAACACCCACTAGTATTGTATTAATGTCCTATTTATTTTCTATTTATTTTACTTAAATTTACTTAATTTCTTTCAGTTTTTTCATTTTATTTTTAATTTTAGTAATTACTAGGCTGTTTTAATTATTTTTTGAATTAGTTTTCTGTTTATAATTGTCATCATTATGGGATGTTTCAAAGATACTACTAGGATAGTAGCAAAAGGAAAATCTACTTTGAATCCAACTGCACAACATCAATCCACTACAGGACCTGCAACCATTACCAATAGGAAACATGCTCAGACAATGAAAAATAAATCTCTCTTGCCTTTACCTGAATCAGGCTTGTGCGATTATCTTAATTTTAACTCTAAAGAAAGAAAACAATAGTAAACTACTCTTAAAACCTGACATATTAATGTAGGTAAGTATGTGCATTACCTATCTTTAGAGAGCTTGCATATTAAAGAAAAATTTAATGATTTGCTTACTGACATGAGTTGGAGATATTTTGTGCTAATTTGGTATCCGATATTTATTGAATTAACTAGGGAGTTTTATACTACTTTCAAATTTGATAAACCAAATAATTTTACTTTATATATTCCTAATGTGGTACAATACAAATTAATGAGTGTCGAATTTAAACAAAGCATCACTAATTTTAGTTTAGCCTTAGGGTTGATAATTGAGGAATATGCTAATTCAACTCAATACAAAGAATCTGTTATGGAAATTGGTGATTTTAATTCTTTTAGAGCATGGAAATCAATGTCTTCTAACTCGTCGATTTATCATCTAATTAAATCTAAGGGTAGTTATCTTAGTAAGATTGAATGGATTTATATACATCATTTTTTGGCCTTTAATTATTCAGGAAGGAAGGCCACAACGTGTACTTACACTAAAGCTTAATTGTTCTTTATTTGGTGTATGGTAAGCAAAGTACACGTCAATTCGAATGCTTAGTTGGCAACGCAATTTAACGTTGTTATCTCTTCTAACAAGAATTTATGTCTTGATTCTTTTATTACTCATCTGGCTATTAATCTCATTTTGTTTAATGTGACTGACACCGATATACATATCATTTGTGAGATGGAACCATTGGACAAAGCTTGTCTACGCAAAATGTGGTTACTTATGCAATAAAGGAGAACATTTCATTTTATATCATGTAACCCCCCACAGAGAGGTTCATCATCAACGCAATAAGAGGATCATGAAGTTCCTCCACCTCTATATCTTCCAACTCCACCAATTTGCCATGAGCATCATTTTTTACTGGAGAGATTGGAATGTAAAATTTCTAAACTGGAGAAGAATTTGTCTGCTCTGCTTTAATTCATAGGAGTAATATCTTCATGCCCACCAACACCATAGTACATCTCATATCAGATGCTCACAACTTAGGGGAGTATTCTACCCTGTTTGTTATTTTTATTGACTATTTTTGTAGCATGTGAGCATCTTAGGCATACATTGGAGACAATGTATGATTTTAGTGTGGGGGAGCAAGAGTATATATTATGATGAACTATATGATTTGTGCTTGAACTCATAAATACTATGATTCATATATTGATTATTCCTTATGATAGCCTTATAATCTTCTAATTATTGTTTAGAAATAATCCCTAGGTTAGGATACTTTTTTGCTTTAAGTTATAATGCATGAGAAAGACAAACATGATTGGTATTCTTCATTAAATTACTTTAAGTATCTTAAAAGACAAACATGATTAGTATTCTTCATTAAATTACTTTAAGTATCTTATTGGTTTTGTTAAATAGAAATGTGCATGAGTTGATGCATTTTAATACCTATGTGAGCTTTAAGCCTAAGAGCATTCATCATATTTGTGCTAATATATTTGTTTTTATTGTATGTTATCAAACATAGCTTGTTTATGCTAGAACTTGCTTTTGAAGGGATGTTGAGACCACACTTTTGATGAATTTGTATATAAAGATGATAAGGGCATTTAGGATAACCATTTGTCCTAAACAAGCCTACTTTACTTTTTATTCCTAGAAAATCAATTGAGCCTTACCTTTTTGTTTTTTTACATATTAACCTTGTTACAAGCCATTTTTACCCTTCTTTTTATTGATATCTTTAATAATTTTGAGTCCCTAAATAGAAGGAATTTTATTAAGCTTATTTTGGTAGGACTTTGGCTATTTCCCTCAAAAGTAAATTATTTAATTAAATTGTTTTGATTTTTCATTATATATATATAGGGAGAGAGAGGGAATGGGAAAGAAAAAAAGTGATTGAAAAGAATGTTATTTGAATAAAGTAAGTTTTGAATTGATTTAAGTTGATACTTGTGTAGATAAGTTTATATGATTACTTCAATTTATTTAACCGGAAAACTTCTTTTTTGTTATCCCTTATCTAAGCCACGTTATAACCCTTATCAAGTCCCTTTGATTTATACATTAGGTTTATTTTTATTAGTGGTGGAGATATGATTCATAAGCAAGATTATATAAATAACTTGTTATGCTTTAATTTGAGAGCTTAATGAACCTTAAACACTTTGAACGTATAGAGTGAAATTCATGAGAGGGTGTCGAGTCTTATTTCATTTGATTTTGGTGGAATTGATGAGAAGCTATGTTCTATTTTAAAAATGTGTCCTATGAGTGCTTGTTCTCTTAATTATTATTTTATCATAAACCTTTTAAGTGCATTAGCTTTTAGGATATTTCTGGATAACATGAAAGAAAATGAGAGGTTGTTATGAGGATGATCGATGTATTGAATTGATATATGCTTAAGGAAGCATGAGTCCGGTGTGGGAGAATTTGATAAGACGTTATTTAGTTATGTTAATTAAAATTATCTCTTTCATTTTAGCTATATTTTGATGCTTAAATAGGAAAATTAATGTTTATTTTGTATTAAGAGATGACAAGTGGAGATTCTATCAAATTGAAGTATTATCGGTTAAAATCACAAATTTTGAAAAAAGTTGACAAATTACTGTAGCAGATAAGGCGAGATCACACCTAATGTCATATTCACTCCAAAAGTTGGAATTCAATTATGAAACTTATTTCTATGCTTATTATGTAGGGATTTGGATTTGGTTTAGATATGAAACTTTGCAATATAGAGGTTTTGAGTTGAAAAAAAAACAGACAAAAACGCATCCACTAGCTTCTCCATCATTCTCTTTTCGTTTCTTTTTAGTTTTCTCTCAATTTTTCATCTTTTCATCTATATTTTTTATGTTTCAAACTAAAGTCATGGCTAAATCCAAATATTCTAATTCAAGGGAGATCTAAAATTTTAGTTGTAACTTTGAGAGGTTTTGTTTTAAATTTATATTCATGTTTTAATTCAACTATTTCTTGTTTTATTTTCTTCTATTTCATGAATAATTAATATTGATTAATTTGATAAATTAATTTGATGTTGATTGTTTTATAACTATCTATGAATTCAGTAATCTGTAATTGTCATGAAGGATTTGTACAAATAGCAAATAGGATATTTATAAATTTACATATTTAACTTATAAGAGACAAGAAAACTAGGTTGAATACTTGTAGATATCTCAATTATTTAATTTAGGGTCTAGTCTTTTTCAGTAAGTTTATTGTTATCGTTTAATTGATATGGAATGCTATCATACCTAATTAATTGATGGTAAGTTTTCATTTGAATGCTAAGTTTGAATCAATTAATTTAGGAAAAATTGAGACTTATTATGACTATCCTAATATATTTTAGACTTAACTGCTTGAATTGTGAAAATTATTCTTTTTAGACTAATGATCAATGTTACAATTAGACGAGATCTTTCTCTTAAATCAGAGTTAAGTTCTCTTGAATTTGTCACTTTTATATTCAGTTGATTTATTTTAATTCCTTGTTAATTTTAGTAAATTAGTTAATTAATCACAAACCCCAACTTTGTTTTGTTAATTGAAATTAAGAAACTAGTTTTGAGTTCTATTGAGATTCAACCTGGTTTCACGACTACTACAAAAGTTTAATGAATCAGAATTAATTTTGAAGGTTTTGATAACCCAATGATGCACGTTAAAAAATTATTCTCCCTTCATAATATCATGATTGCTTCATGAAGGTTTCGATTATGCATCACATGCATCACATATCAAAAAATACGTAGCAGAAAATGAAACGAAACCCAGAAAATACAGAATCATACATGTGCTATTATATGTAGAAAAAAATGAACTTAAGATGTGTAACTTACTAACTACTTCATTCTTTATTGTCTTTACCTCTTCAGGTTGTCGTAAATCACAATGACCAAAGAAGGACGTCTCTAATGATATCCACATGAAAAGCAAAGCCCGAAACTTCTTAGAATGGTTAGAACACACACAAGGTGCTAGCTTTGATGTATGTTCTTAGAGAATAGTTTAGAGAATAAGTGTGTATAAGACGAACTCTTCATATTTCTTACTAGTTTTTTTACAATACTATGCACGAAAATGAGTGAGTTTTTGTCAACTTTTGGCCTCCTCTAACTCCATCATGAATGGAGGAATAATGGGATTTGACTTGAAACGTTTGTTGGAAATCTAAAAACTTTTCAAACTGGCAGTCATGCAACACTTGCTTTCTCTCATTTCTTTGCAATGTTTCTTACCACGATCATATCGCGTTACAATCTTGAAACATTTTCTCATATCTTGTATCACTATCTAAACCTATTTTACTCATTCTTTGCATCTCCAATACGTGTGATCCATTTTGTTCTCGGTTATGTTGGCCACTTGAATTAACATTTAACTCAAGTAAGTCATGAGCAGCATCTAACAAAACATCATAACTCCCAATCGACTGAAAAGTTAGCAATTTGACTACGAACTCTTCCATATACAATGTTTCCGTGCAATTCGTCCTTTCTCCATCTATATCCCACTTGGTTTATAGCATGGTAAAGTGTCAACTCCCCTAGATTGATCGATTACAGTTATATTTAGCCAAGTAATGTTAGTTCTTGTTTCTAAGACTCATTACTCAATTAGATATGTCACTAAAGATTATCTTCATGATATTTTCACTTTGGCCAAAAATATCCTAGTAATGACTCAAACAAGCTATGGGTTGGCAATAAAGTCAGATTTAAGCCTGTGAAATTCAATTTTATTACCGATAAAGTTGGCAGAATCGCGTTAACAAAAGCTTCTATTTTACACACACCGGCATATTATGAACCAAAGATTTGAAACTTGCAATTAAAAGTTGCAATCAAGATATGGAATCGGACATGGACACGGAAATGGCGTTTTGTTTTGTTTGAAGATATTGAATTTGATGCACAGAAGTTCTTAGAAACCGACTCGTGAAACCGAGTCATGGTACAATGCCGGAAATTAGAAAACTGAAGAGAAAAGAATATTTCCTCTGAATATAAAAGTTTCAAAAGATAAAAGTTTTCTTTTCATTTGTTGATGGGACTTGGGAGTTTGAATTCGGTAAATTTTAAATATTATATATAGTCCTTTTTTCATTATGGAGACAGCTATTGATTCCCTGTGGGTGGATGAGATTCTCTGTCAGAAACTAGTACAGAAAATCTCATTCCGGTTCTTACGCAAACTTGGCCAATTGTTGTCGGTCAGCACGATCTCTTTTTCTTCTTCTTTTTTATTTCCTTTTTTGCTTCATAAGCCCCTCAACTTTACAAAATTTACCAAAAGTAGTCTTCCTCGTTAAACAGGTTACTTATTCTAGTCTTCTCCCAACTCCCAGCATTCTCGTCAACGATGGCGTCTCTAGCTTCGATGGCAGTCCGACCGATTTTTCGGAAAATCGAATTCTTTCCTTACCATCACCGACCATCCCTAGCTCTAAAACAGCGCAACCCCTTTCCAAAAGAAAGGGTCTTGCATAGAAATGCCATAAAAGCTTCGAGCGCGAGCTCACCAAGTGGTTCATCATCGCTGGGGCTATACTCTGCCCTCAAGCTCGAGCTCACCGTACAAAACGTGGACCTGATTCTGGAGGACGTTCGTCCTTATTTAATTGCTGATGGTGGTAACGTCGACGTTGTCTCCGTCGATGATGGCGTCATCTCTCTCAAACTACAAGGTGCTTTTCTTGAGTGGGATCTATTGAAATGATTGCCTTAGTAAATTGTGTGAAGTTGATTTTAGTAAGATGTTGAGTTTGAAGAACAGGAGCATGTGGGAATTGTCCGAGTTCAACGACCACCATGAAAATGGGGATCGAAAGAGTGCTCAAAGAGAAGTTTGGGGACGCCGTTAAAGATATTTGCCAAGTCTATGATGAGGAAGTGAAGGAGACTTCTGTGGAGGTAAATCCTCGAACATGGAAAGCTGATTATGACAAAAACTTTAAGCTTTGGACTTGCAATTTTGTTTTGTTATGTTAACAATTGTTGTGGACGACGTGCAACTGCAGGCTGTGAATAGTCATCTTGATATATTGAGACCAGCTATAAAGAACTTTGGTGGAAGCGTGGAGGTGGTGTCCGTTGAGGGTGGAGAATGCCGTGTAAAGTATATGGGACCTGAGTCGATTGGATCAGGAATCAAAGCAGCAATCAAAGAGAAGTTTGCAGATATAAACGATGTTATTTTTGTGGGCTAGTTCAAACCATGTCGCAGAACTTTCGAATCAGTCACTACTCATCATTAGACACGCATAAAAAGCATGTATCATATATTATAGCTTAGAAACCAGGATTGGTGTTTGTTGTTGTCACTATCCCCTCGTAGAAAATAGGAGAATTATATCGAGTTATTGAAAGAAAATAAGAGCATTCTTGCACATGTTGATCTTTCATTCAAGGCATACAGCTTCTCTCGTCCCAACGTACACAAACTCTGGTGCTTTTGCACCATAAGTAAATGAAAGATCAAGACTAACATGATTAATTTGTTGTGGGATGAGTAAACCCCTCCTGTTGCCAAATCAGCATATATATGAAACTTAAAACACCTCTAAGGTTTTCCCAAGAAATAGTAGGAAGTTATGTCCACCTGATCCTGGATCTTACTGGCAGGGTGACTTCTTTAGGTAGATTTGTCTGCAGCAGTTATTATTGATCTCAACCACCTTGATAAACTGATAAGGAATGGCGTGTAAGCAAAGTAGCAAGTGACTGTCCAAGTCACAAGTCCCTGCATACCACCACAAAGGGTCTTATTTTCTGAAAACAGCCAACAGTGAGGTGTTTCCAATTGGTATTGACAGTATCGTAATCGATTACCTGACCAAGGATCTCAATGTTCGCGCGTGGGTAATACCATAGGTGAAGCCACCTGGATTTGGGCAGACAAGTTAGTCCATTTAATGTCTTTTCATGTTTAACATTGTTTTTAGAGTCGGCAATATTTACTTCATTAAGGGGATTTCAGCCAGAGGACAAGCTATGCCAATAATAGAAGCTAGAGCAAACCCGAGCCATGTTCTGTCTAGTGTAAACCAAATGAATTCTGCTCCAGCAAACAATATGTAGGCTTCAATGTTGGCTGCTATTCCAGCTCTATACAATTCTGCGCTCAATTCCAGTAGTAGCACTAATGCTCTGTCTTTGAACAACAAAGCTAAGAGTTACAAGATGCATGGCATGAAGCACAATTCTAATTTCCGTTGCTGTTCATCCTCAAGTTTCTCATATCTAATTGATATTCTTTGTTTTGCTTGGTGAGTGCATACTAGAGTTCAATTGTTTCAACTTACAAGAAACCAAGACTAGATACTTACGTCAGTGAAGCAGCTACTTTCTGTGGACTTCCCTCATGCACTTGTGAAGATACGCGTTCATCCAAGAAGAGTTGAAGCAACCCGACAGTGCAATAAAACAATCCAAGTAGTGGAGGTACCTACCCAAAATCCAGGCAGCATACATAACATAAAATCTAAAGTTGAAAAATATAGTAATACAAGAACCAAATACAATTCCGTTTTACCCAGACGTTCGTCTGAAGAGGACCAATGTTGATGAAACCATTCTGGTATACTTGAAGGTTGACCCGTGAATGAATGCCGTCGAGTAGGGGACCCAAAACAAACCCTACACCAAAAAGCGAGAGAGAAATTGAGGGCCAACTAGTTCTAAAGCTTGCTGGGCTCTTATTTCTCAAACTACAAAACGGTTTGCACCCGAAGCTTTTTGGGGGGTGACTGGAATGGTAAGCTCGAAGCAAGCATGGAGACGGAGAAGCCCGGCATACAAGAAGGTTTTGCATAGTTCGAGGAGCACGATCACAAACATAAAACACATGGTCAGAGTATTTTAACATTTTTCAGCCACAAAAGTGTTAGAAAATTGGAGCCATGGTCCGTGGTCGACGCTTGACTTAATCGTAGAGATAATGATAGTATTACCATTTACCACCACTCCTACAACTCTAGTTTGCAAACTTGAAAGGACGTGTGGTCCAAGCTCCGCAGCTCTTTTGACTTACGTCACTGTTTCTCTAATCTCTATGTAGTGGTGTTCTTAACACAACCATTTTACCTATGTTATCGTAGAGATACGTGGAGGATCTTTCAAATCCGGCAGCTATAATGATGATCCAATGTCAACAAACAGTTGTTAAAGATCAATATTACATGTCAGGAGCTCAAAGACAGAAAATAGTCAAAATGAAAATTGTGCCGCCTAAATCAACTCCTAGCGCACAAGTTCCCTCATTTAAGCGAAAGCCGAAAGGCAACCCAATAGTGAGGACAGCTTACTTGGCCTAAACAACCATACTTCTGATTGCTAAATCCTGACCGTCATGCATCGTTACTGGAAAGGCACAAAATTTTCAGGAGACATTATATTTTTGTTATCAGATAGTAAATTGACAAAGGGCTAATTCAGCTTTCATCAAGCAAGACGTTAAATAACTATTCATATAAGTAACGTTCTAGTTTTGTACAAAGTCAGAGTCAGGCTCTCTTCATAGATAGGTGGATTCCAAAGCCCATTGTGACATATCATCCACATTGGACATACTTCTCCATCTAAAAGAATTATAATACCTTCCCCTAATTATCTGCTAATGACAGCTCTACTAATTACTCCTAAAATTGTAGCGTAAATACTAGGAACTACATCTCTGCCTTCGGTTTATCTTTTCAAAAAGTTAACAATTCTGCCTCTGGGCACATAACGGCTCCCATCATTGGAAGCATTGATCCTGAAAAAATCGTGAAGAGATGAACAACACAAACAATTCTTATAACTACCCTTAAGGCTTCTTGATTCATTTGATTTTTTGCTTCCTCACCTCTAAAATCATAGATCTGAAGCCTTCATTTTTCTGGGTCTTTTATGAGCAGGTGATGATGGACCCTCCGATACCCTTCCAGGTCCCTTGAATGTCAGAGGTTAAGACAATTAGACTCCAAAAGGTTAAAGAGTCGGAGAGAATTGACATAAGAAAGTGGCATTTACCTTGCGTTTCTGTTCCCGGCGGCCGACCCTTTCCCCTATTTTCTCAATCAAAAGAACATTGTTAAGTCCCTAAAATTACCACAATTGATAAAAGCAAAGGCAAGGTAAAGAGCAAATGTACACATTATAGATGTACATTACCTCCAAAACTCATGGAATCTGGAACAAATATACGATCCTGATCACGATGTGAACCCTGTTACAAAGTTATTAGTAGCAAAGTCAAGATATAATGACAATGCATCATGAAGTTCCTGAACCAAAATTCGCTCAATTACGAAATATGTTGCAGACACAGATGTACACTGACCTTAGGCGTGGCTGGCATTTCACCATATGAGCCTTCACGGAAAGATGAACCTTCTGCTTCCTTGTATTGCAACTGAAAATCAAACAAAGAATCCACACATCAAAGGAAATGAATGAACTTTTAAGTATTAAACCAAGATCTCTTTTACTTTTGCATCGTTTGAATAAACATTATCATTAATTGTTTTCCTTTCAATATTCCCCTTAGATACATATACTTTAGCCTTTATGATGGAAGAAAGGTGACCAACATCATGCCGCCATTGGCCAGTAAAAGTTCGACGAGAATAATTCCGATACATTTAAACAGTAGCAATGCCTTCAATCTCAGAAGGCAAAATGTATCCTTAAGTAACCATCACTTGCATATAAGCTATGATGGCAACGAAAATTAGAAATGAACAAAGGCATTAGATGAGCCAGTTGGTTCAGAACTAATGCCAGATGAAGAAAAAGACCAATGCCTTAAATACAAGACTGTCAACTATGGGAAACCATGTCTCGAAGAGCAGCTCCTTGTTAGCGGCATATTTACCAAGCAAGATATCATTCTTTCATTATTGACAATCATAATTATCAGATACACTATTGTAATTGAACCAAAAACCATTTGTCAAATCATGTGACTATAATTCAGTCAAAAAAACGGGAAGATAAAGTTAAAAGTGAAGATAGCAAAATAAAAAAACCAAAGAGTTTTTCCACAAAGTGGATTCAGGTATGCATTACCTGTTTTTGAAGGTTCAGCAGGGTCAGAATCTCTTTCCTTAACTCAAGGTGCTCAGCACAGACAGCCTTGGTTGGCACCCTTGGTTTTAAATTAACCTGCAGAAAAGAAGTTGCCAAATCATCGTGTGTTACAAAAATGATAGCCTCAAGTATACATGAAACAAAGAATTCAACTGCGTTCATCATTGGGAATGCTCTGAAATATCAAGCCCTTCATCTTCATAAGAAAAATTTGCAAAAGAATCTAAGCATATGGAAAATATGGAGAATTTGCACTGGTAATCCTTTCTCATACAGAGAAAATAAAAATTAAAGTAAAGAAAACCCACATCTCTTTCTAAACAACCACCTAATATCCCCATCCAAAAAAAAAAAACAAGGGAGACAATACGTAACTTCACAAATGGAGCAACATAAACCTAAAAAGACCTTGCATCTTCAGAGAACACATAGCCACAGAAAGAAAAGGACATTAAGTATACTGCTAAAGTAAAACAATGGCAGCAAAAACATAAATCTTCGAATGTAAAATCATTTAGTACAGAAAGGAACCAAAAGTGTGGTAGACAGACCCCAAGATCTTGTAATGTTTGTTCAACCCGCTTGATTGTCCGTAGTCCTGCGGATGAGCTTGCAGCTTGCACCATTTGTTCAAGTGCATATGTTCTCAGGTATACCCGAAGCTGAAATGCAATTCAATCAGATTCACTGTGCTTGTACCCAAAATCAGTGTAGCAACAAATTGCAGACCAAAAGTCCTAGCTGTTACTAACAGTGTAGCAGGTAACAAGAAAAGGAAAAAGACAAATTGAGCATTTCTTCAATGGACAGAAAAATACTCATTTGTCTCAGTCAAACCCTTGTCTGTAGGCATGCAGACGCACATGTGTGTGTGTGAGAGAGAGAGAGAGAACAAAATGATTAACATACCATACGAAGAGAAGTTAAAATAGAGCTATTATCCGCAACTACAAATGATGAAGGTGCTGCAGCAGAGGGAACTTGGGCATTGGACAAAGGTGAAACATCATCAGGATTAACAGCCATATCACCACTTTCTGGACCGACATTAGATGCCATAGGCAATGATGGTTCTTCGGCACCCTGAAAGAAGAACAAAATCAATTTAATGGAAATGCCTCTAACTTGCACAAAACACAAAAAAGGTGCTCTAGCATGCAGAATCATGATGCCAGCTTAAGGCATATCTTCCCTTCATCTCACTTCTTCCAAAGCTATTGGTATATAGTCAGCATCCCATAGTTCATAAAATAGACAGAACAGCACATTTAAACTAACACTTTACCCGTGCAGCCATGCGTGACTCAGCTATTCTCTTTGCTTCAGCAAGAACCTTAGACAAGAAATAGAAGATGAAGAAATAAGCAACATCTGATAATAAGCAAGTATCAAAGGAAAAGCGTCCCAGAAACATTAACCACCAATAACTGTCAATATAAGGTGCAAACCTCAGCATCTTTTCGTTCCTGCTGCTTTGTCTGGGACAGGACCAAAGATAATGCACGTTTACGCTCTTTTTCTTGTGTAATATTGTATGGTTCCTTCAGAAAGAATGGAATATCAAAAAACAAACTAAAGAAAACATACTAAGCCAAATACATAAGTTTCATTTGAAAGAAAAATGATTTACAGTTATAAGGAAATATTAGCATTGTTTCCCAATGTTCCCAACATAAAAAAGCGACAATCATGTAAACTTCATATTCAAAGTTAGGTCACCTTCACCAGAGGATGTCCGGAAACATCTGCAGGAGATGGAGCTCTTGAAATCAATATAGCTCGACATACTGAACAAAACAATGCCATAATCAGGATAAACATTAACATCAACTTTAAAACAAATTAACAGTTTTATTTTAAAGTCATAAAACAATAACTAGAGATGTTTCTTGACAGTAAGCAGTAAAAAACAGCTAAATACCACTGTAATATCGATCTTTCAGTTCCTCCACTGTTTTAGATGAGGGAAACCTGTCAGCTACCACGACGAAACGAAGATCAAAGCGTTCACACAGGTCAAATAATTGATCTGTCTCTTCCTTGGTCCACATCTAATGAGGATAAAATAAAATAATGGAAATTAGTCCAATAAGTCTCCTGGACAGGACTTTAACTCTCAATTTATGGTCGAATTAAAACTATGCAAAAATCAACAAAAGAGGCCACAGGAATGATTTGGCACCTACAGGATCATTTAAGTACTTCTCATACTCTTCCTCTGTATATCTGATAATATCGACAGACTGCGTAATGCCAGATAAACAAGAAGATTAAACTCCCATAGTTAAGAAAAGACAAAGATTAACTGTAGGCAGATATAATTACTTGAGCAATCCATAATAAAACTTGTGCGCACCTTGTTATACTTGGCGAACGAATAATCACCAGTTGGCGGAAGACCATTGACAACTCTGACCTGGAAATCATACAACAATCCAAGACCTCTTTAAAATGCCTACCATAATAAGTGAAGCCAATCCATGAAGAGATGACACTCAGGTGGCAGAAAATTTACCCAATGGTAAAGCTGCAAATTATCCTTTCTTGCTGAACTGGTAAAAGGAAGCCACTGCCAAGTGATCTGAATTCATGGTTCCGAATTTATTAAAAAGAAAACAGATCCTATTTCATAAATCGAACTACTACTGAAATCAATAACGAAAACATGCCAAGGTTTCACATTTTATCAATTTATATCAGACCAAGTCGAAAAGAAACACAGATAGGAAACAAATTAGAGAATTGCAGTACAATGACAGCTCTCTTCAGCAATGCATTCTTTCAGTTCCCTCCCTAATCAAACCCATTTAACACAATCAAACCCTAACCTTAACAACCAATTCTCAAATGGCGGACAAATGATAGAACCGATATCAAAACCCTAGCAAAACAGGGAAAAAAAAATTAAAAGACCTTCTCATCAGATGGGGGCCGTCGTTTCAATTGAGACGAATCAATCGATGGCATAAGAGGTGCCAACCCTCCTGTAAGAGCATAAACCTACAATTTCACAAACAAACCGTTTCTGGTCACTTAATTGAAAGATGACAGTTAAAGAGAACAAAATGGGAGCAAAATTAGCTCTCGTTAACTTGCCTCCCGCGAAATGCCATCCGGTTTTCTCTGGGAATCTTTTTTGGGCTGAGATTTCTTTTCTTGCGCTATTGGTAATTGGGTTTTGGGCAATCCCAGAATGTCCTTGGCGTCCATTTTTTGTATCTCAAAATAAAATTAGGGTTTTGGTCTGACGGAGGTTATATAGTCAGTAGCTCGAATTTAGACCACATGAAGTGATCAGTTAGCGTTACTGCACGTCTGGTTTCGATTCCGAATACCTCTGAATTGAGCAGTTAGGGTTTTGTTAAATTGAAAATTGGGACAAATCGAAATCAGGGTTTCCACGTTCGAGCGCGAAAGAAAGGAGCTGAAGGGGTTTGTTTGGATTACAGGCGGGTGACTAAACTTCTCAACTGCAAACCGGTGACCGGTTCTCCCTGTAACCAGTTATGATCTGTAGGCCAGAGCACTAACCGGATACCGGTTATTCGTCAGTGTCACCCACCATTGGGTTTCTAGATGGAGCATGTTAGTATTGGGCTTCTCAAATACCTGATCCAATTTTTCACGCAATATCAATACACCTACATTACACAATTACAATTTGAAGCTCCTGGAGGCATTTCAATGGAGGCAGCCCAAGCACATTTGTTGCGAATAAAAATAAAGAACAGAAGATAGAAGAGAGAAGAAGAGAAGAGTCCAGAAAGAGAAGAGAAGACGGAGAAATTACAAATAGAGAGAGAGAACAGTAGAATATCAGAGAGAATATTTAGAAGGAAAGACAACTGAATTCTGTTTTTTGCATGTCCATATAGTTGTTAGCATTTGGTTTAAATACACGTGATAGTAAAGGGCTATAAAGTAGAAGGATTTTTGATAATAACTAACCTGTTGAAGAAAGGAGTTCAGTTTGAGTGGATCGATCAATGTCATGAGAGTTTTGGGGAGTTTAAGTAAAAATTGACTTTCAGTCCAATCTTGGTGCTTCCATTGAGTGGTGGAGGTTTTGAGGTATATACTGATGCTTCGAGAATAGGAATGAGATGTATATTGATATATCATGACAAGGTGATAGCTTATGTCTCTCGTCAGTTAAGGTCGCATAAGTTGAATTATCCCACCCATAATTTGGAGTTAGCTGCAATTGTGCATGCTCTTGAGATTTGGAGACATTACGAATCCTTACAAATCATAAGAACCTTAAGTATATCTTAGCTCAAAGGGAGTTAAAATTAAGGTAGAGAGGATGGATCGAGTTGTTGAAGGATTATGATTGTACTATTGATTACCATCCTGAGAAGGCTAATTTAGTGACATACGCTTTAAGTAGAAAAAGCTCAAGCATAATGACTAGTTTGAGTGGACACAATATGACACCATTGGTGGAGTTGAGAGCATTGGATGTGAAATTGGAGATTGATTATTTGAGTGGTTTATTGATGACATTATAGGTCTAACCAGATTTGGGAGATAAGATTAGAGAGGCACAAGCTCGAGATTCCTATCTAATGTGAATGAGAGAGAGTGCAACTTAAAAGGGGGACTAACTTTTCAGTAAGAGCAGATGGAGCGTTGGTGATTAGGAGGCGAGTTTGTGTACCAGATGTAGATAAATTACGAGAGGAGATTTTGAAGAAAACTCATAGTGTACTATATGGTATACATCATGGTACTACAAAAATGTATTGGAACCTGAGACCTCTTAACTGGTGGCCAACAACGAAGAAAGATGCAGTAGAGTTTATGTCGAGGTGTTTGAGCTGTCAACAGGTTAAGGTAGAGCATCAGGCCTCAGTGGGGAAATTAAAACCCTTAGCCATTCCATCATAGAAGTGGGAGAAAATTTCGATAGATTTCATGGTAACGTTACTGAGGACCAGACATGGACATGATTCAGTTTGGGTGAGTATGAATAGGTTGACTACATCAGCTTATTTGTTACCTATACAACAGACAAATTCCTTGGATAAGCATGCCAAGTTGTATGTTGATGAGATTGTGAGGTTACACGGGGTTCTAGTGTCAATTGTATCAGATCGAGATCTATAATTTACTTCTTGATTATGGAGAACTTTACAGACAACTTTGAGAACTAGGTTGAATTTGAGTATTGCATTTAACCTTCAGTTGGATGGACAGTTGGGGCGTACGATTCAGACATTGGAGGATATGATGAGAGTTTGTGTACCGAACTTTGAGGCTGATTGGGATTGATATCAACCTTTAATAGAGTTCGTGTATAACAATAGTTATCATTCTAGTATCGATATGACATCATTTGAGGCATTATATAGTAGGCGGTGTAAAGATCTGATATGTTGGGATATAGAGGGTACTAGATTGATAGAGGGATCGAAGTTGGTTCAGCAGACAATGGAGAAAATAAGTATAGTAAACCAATGCTTAAAGGCAGCTCAGGATCTACAAAAGAAATATGTCGATCAACATTGTCAGGAAATGGAGTACAATGTTGGAGATATGGTATTTCTTCGAGTATCACCTTGGAGGGGAATTGAGAGGTATGATGGGAGAGGGAAGTTGAGTTAGAGATATATCGAGTCATATGAAATTGTACAACGTGTGGAGCCCTTAGTTTATAGATTAGCATTACCATCAGAGTTATCACAGATTCTTGATGTGTTCCATGTGTCAATGTTGAGACGATACTGATTGGATCTTAGTCATGTTATATCGAGGTCTGAGATCTAAGTTACATCACTTATAAGGAGGGGCCAGTTGAGATATTGGATAAACAAATTAAGAAATTAAGGAGACGGGAGATTCCGATGGTGCAAGTTTTGTGGAGTCATCATCGATCTCCGGAGAGGAGACTTAGGAGGTAGAGGATGAAGTTCGACGTCGGTATCCTCAGGTACTTAATTTAATTTCGAGGACGAAATTTTTTTAAGAGGGGGAGAACTGTAAAGCCTATAAGTAAATTAAAACAACCTAGCAACTCAACCCAATCCATAAACCACTAAACATGTATAAGAATACCAGTATCTGAAAATTAGAAGATAACCAATGAAAATCACCTTCTTCTTCATTTTTTGTATTAATTGAAATGACATTTTTGGTATAAGAAGGGCATTTTTGGTGTTAATTGAAATGGATAAGAGTAAAATGGGACTTTTAATTAGTTAAGGGTATTTTAGTAATTATTGTGGTTAGGTTAATAAGATTATTATTTTTATAATTAAGAATAAATTAGAAAAGAGAATAAGGTTGGATTATTAAATGTAATTGAGTCAAAATTTTTGTCATAAATTAGTCTAATAAAATTTTGTAAATTCTAAGTCCAAAAGTCTGATTAAGGAGTAATTGAGATTATCAATTAGTCGAATTTGAAATCGAGATTACGGATAACATTAGATTTTACTCTTAAAGATTATCTTTTTATTAATAAATTATATTTTCAATTAGTCATTAATTAAATTATTGATTAATGGTTTCAATCATGAATTACAAGGTGTTTCGTGTTTATATTTGTTATGTATATTGAACTGTATTGATTGTTAATTAGCTGAAAATGTGTTATTAAATAGAAACGAATTGATAATATGTTGTGAATAATTGGTGAAAATTAAGAATTGGTGGCTTGCTTAGGATAGGCTACAGACGATGGTCTTAGATGGATAAGTTAAGTTGATATGAGTGAGTGGTGGCTATGTATCTATCCGTGGAGCAAATATCAGGATATACTAAGTCCCGAGAATGTCTTGTGCCAATGGTTAGGCACCAGAGTGATATAGGGATATCCTGAGTTTTGGGGATATCATGTGTCAATGATTAGATACTCGAGTAGTACCAAGATACCAAAAGAGATTGAAAAATTAAGGTACCCCGTGTCGATATTTATATATTTAATTACGTGTCTACTTGGTGAGTGATTATGAGGAGATGAGATACGATGAGCTAACAAATCATTAGATGTAAGCCTACTAGGTTAAGCTTGACCCAAGCAATTCAGTTAATTATCAGATACAACATAAATGGCAGTTATGTATAAATTTTTGTGTTAATCATCATTTGGTAAAACTTTTGAGATGGGTGTTAATTGTTCGGATTAAAATGAGTATTGATGTGTATTTTTGTATTATATTAATGTTTTAATCACTTGACTAAGTCTTATAATAATTTTTTCGAGTTATTTGATTTTAAGGGTACGATCGGTTATCTTTATCGAGTAAACAGCTCACCCTTTGTTATTATTTTTTTTGCCGTTATTTTTTAAGAGATTGGGTGATTGTCGATAACACAGTGTACAAGACAGACCAAGTAGAGTTTAGGTGGGGGCCAGCAGAGTTATCAACTTAATTCTTCATTAATTATCAACTTAATTCTTCATTAGAGTTGAGTTATTCTATTGTATATATTTTAGAATGTGACAACTTGAATAATTGTATTGTATAGAATGTTTTTGTGTTTGACAAATAATCATCTTTTTTAAATCTAATGAAGAATTACATGATTAATCATATATATGTTTTGGGAATCATTGGGTTAATTATGGTATAACAAATTGGGAGCGTCTCATCATCAATCATCTTAGCTACACCTGCTCTCTTTTTCCAGTTTGCTTGTATCCCAGAAAAGTTAATACCACCATATGAATTTACGTTGGCAAGAAGAGTGCAACTGCAAACAAAGTAGATGACATTTACTTGGTTCACTGTCTGCTGAAATTTTTTTTTTTTTGAAAAGGTAAATAATTGTATTAAAATAAGAGGTCTTTACAAGAGCTAGGAAATCAAACCATACATCACAACGAAAGCATTAAATGAAAAGCATAACACCAGCCACGACGACGGCGTTTCAGAAGCTAAGCTTCTTTAGATAAAAGATAACCCTCCAAATAAAACGGAACGTTTGACAGAAATAAGGTAAGCGCAGATCGTGTCTTACCCATTAGCCAACCCTACCAAATTTGACGAAGCAAAGAAGATGACATTTATTGCATAAGCTTTTCGATGTAACGTCAACAAGTGGAGAAACAGTTCGATGTAACGTCAACAAGTGGAGAGACAGAGTGGCAGGATCCAATTATTGGTCTCTTCACACGTCTTGTCCAATTTTAGCTTTTCAAATCGACCTACTCTCGTTATCAATTGAAGGCGGTGAATTTCTCTCGTTAGCACCGGAGTCAAAATTTTTGAAAATTAGGTTATTAATAATTAATTTTATTTTAACAAACAAAATAATTATGTAAACCCTAATATGACAGTAAATTCAAATAAGAATTTATAATTAAAATCCTAACATGACAGTTAAAACTTATATTTTCATAAACTAATTAACCTATAAGATAATAATATTTACGAAAACTAATCTTTCTATTTAATGGACATTGACAATACTCTATTTGATTTTGCAAAATCAATCTTAAATAGGATACTTCTCTTCTTTGACTATGTATTAAAAGTTTTTTGAACTAAAAATTGAATTTTTAATTTCATAATTAAATTTGTAAATTAGTGCAAGGTATTGATCCTGCATCTATCTTATAATTATGGGCTTTTTAAATAGGATTAATTATCAAAAAAAACCCTAAAATTTACTCAATTTTCAATTATAACTTAAACTTTAAAAAACGACAATTAAATACTCAAATTTTTAACTGTTTTCAATTTTAGCCTGATGTTAGTATCGCCGTTCGGTAAGGTTTTTTAATTCCAAAACGACGTAAAGTAAAACCTCTACAAATTAATATTGTTGGGATCATAATATTTTATTATTTGATAAAGATATTAATTAACCAATAAATTAATATTTATTAATTTAAAGAGATTTTTGTAATTGATTGAAGTTAAATTTTGATTAC
>JANZXP010000166.1:0-14881 GCA_027576715.1 Erythroxylum flavicans
TAATAGCTATAGAGATCAAAAGAAAGGCTCCTCATGCACATACAGTTTGTGAGATTGTAAAAGCTCGGTATGTTCAAGTGCCACTGAAATCTCGATCAAGTAGTACCCGATGTTTATTATTTAGGAGAGCAGAGAACTATTTATAGCTTCTTTTATCTTTTATATACTAATAATCTCTTCAGTTGGGGGACCCCTGCACATATTGTGTTCCTTGCTTTCTGCTTTTTGACAAATCTTATTGTCACGGGGATGCTGCTTCTTGGTGGTTCGGCGGTCGTGAATGCACTTACTGGAGTCAACATCTATGCTGCTAGCTTTCTGATACCACTTGGAGTGATAGTTTATACTCTGGCTGGTGGTCTAAAAGCAACATTCTTGGCAAGTTATATACACTCAGTTATAGGTACTTGGATTTGTCATTCGAATTTTTTTCTTGGGGAGGTCGATGATGCTACTGATATTTTCTGATTGACATACTTTTGCTCATCTGTATAACCATTTTATGTTTTAGTACATGCGGTGCTAGTTATCTTCGTGTACCTAGTTTACACAGCAAGTAGTAAGCTTGGAAGTCCCAGCCTTATATACAATCACCTAAAGCAGGTAGCAAGTAAATCAAGAATATGCCTGGAGCCAATCTCTCATAAAGGACAATTCTGTGGTCCTGTTAGCGGAAATTACAAAGGGTCTTACCTGACAATGCTGAGTTCAGGTGGGCTTGTTTTTGGGGTTATAAATGTTATTGGCAACTTCGGCACCGTTTTTGTTGATAATGTAAGCTTAGCATAATGCATCTCCTTATTGTTATTAAGAACTAATTACATTCCTTTTCTCTCATTCATGCCCCTGTATTTTTTTTGTTTCTTTTTCACTGACATTGATTTGTTTAGGGATATTGGATGAGTGCTATAGCCGCAAGACCATCATCAACCCATAAGGGCTACTTACTGGCTGGGCTTGTGTGGTTTGCTGTGCCATTCTCATTGGCAACAGCTTTGGGTCTAGGAGCACTTGCACTTGATTTACCAATAACAGAGACTGAGGCAAGTCATGGCCTTGTTCCTCCTGCCACTGCTATAGCCCTGATGGGGAAGGGAGGATCAATTCTTCTGCTGACTATGCTTTTTATGTAAGCTTCTTTTAATGATAGCTTAGTAAACTTGAATTTATGACTAAAACTCATAAACTATGCGGTTTGTTTACAAATTAAACCATATATAACCATGCTAATCATATTGTAATCTCACATCATAGAATAAAAATCATTCTCCTGAGATAATCATATATATGATAGAAAAGGTTAGTCTGACAAGCCATCTGTAGATTTATCTTTTAAATTCTATCTACTTTGAGAAGTATGGAATTATTAAGTTAATAATGTCCAATTCTTTGTCTCTAGATTTTTTAATGCTTTAGACAATTCTGCACTCTTATCATACTCTTAATTGTCACTCACACAATTCTAACGTCTAAAGTTGAGTGACAGAACAGTTCCATCCATAAAAAATCTGATCTTCATTTATACAAGGATATATAAAATGTTGGAATGATCTGAATTTTTAACTCCTCAGAACTCCAGTTTAAAGTACCATCTTTACCTATCCATACGGTAGCATTTAACTTTTGACGTCTGTGTATACATGGACTTCTGTTTAATGATTAGGGCTGTGACATCTGTTGGATCCTCTGAGCTGATTGCAGTATCATCATTATGCACTTATGATATATATCGCACTTACATAGATCCAGATGCGAGCGGTGAGAAAATCCTCAACGTGTCAAGGGCTGTTGTCCTAGGATTTGGATGTTTCATGGGATTATTAGCAGTAATTCTTAACAAAGCTGGGGTGTCATTGGGTTGGATGTATCTTGCAATGGGAGTGCTTATTGGTTCAGCTGTTCTTCCAATTTCTTTTATGCTTCTGTGGAAGAAAGCAAATGCTGTAGGTGCCATTCTTGGAGCAACTATTGGTTGTGTTCTTGGGATTGTAAGTTGGTTATCGGTTGCAAAAGTCGAGTATGGTCGGATTAGTCTTGACACGACTGGCAGAAATGCACCAATGCTTGCTGGGAATCTTGTGTCCATCGTTACTGGAGGAGCCATTCATGCTGTATGCAGTCTTAGGTGGCCTCATAACTATGAATGGGATACCACCAAGCAGATCACAATGGTTGAAAAGGAAAAGATTGAGCTACCAGAAGATGAGTTCAAGGAAGAAAAACTCTTGAAAGCAAAATCCTGGATTGTTAAATGGGGTGTTGGCTTCACTGTTTTGATTGTTGTTTTATGGCCTCTCCTGACTCTTCCTGCAGGTAAATGCAATCACTCTATCTTGGTTAAGAAAAGTTTAAAAGTTTTTTGAAGATTCCAGGCGTTTTAAACCTTTTCAGATGTTGTGTATGTAACGACAAAGAGAGTCATTAGTTTATCATATGCTTGCAGTGGTGTGTCAATAATATTGACTAGAACTTTGCTTGTAATTGTAGGTGAATTTAGCAAGGGCTACTTCACATTCTGGGCTGTGATTGCAATAGCTTGGGGTACAGTTGGATCTATAGTAATTATTGCTTTACCATTGATTGAAAGCTGGAAAACCATCAGCAGTGTCTTTCTAGGCATGTTTACAAGTGATAGGCAGATGGCAAGATTGAGGAGTTGAACACAGAGCTGCAAGCAATCATTTTGGTTGTTCCTGAAGCTGAAAGATACTACTTGCTTAAGAAAGAGAAGGCCAAGAAAGATCTAGCTTGATATCAATCCTTATAGTCGCAACTATATGCACGAAAATTATCAACTTTCACCGCCAATTTTTTATTGTACGCACTCGCCAAGTATCTTGAAGTTCAGTTAAGAACATAGAAAAAACAAATTTGAACTGAAACCTATGTAACTTCCTGTAGCTTTTTACCGAGGAGTGAGGACAATAGAAAGAGTCAGCATATTTTGGATAGATATGCTGCCAATGACTCTAAAAATAATCTTTGGGGTTAGGTAATTCTTAGTGATAGTTAATGAGGAAGTCTCACCTGAAAAGAAAAAACATGTCATTATATGTCTATGCATACAAGAAAACATATTGTTATATAAAGGAATATATCTAATTATAAAGTTTCATGAATAAAAGGAAAACATGCAATTATGAGTCCTACGCAGAATTACGAGTCCTATACATAAAGAAATGCACACAATATATGTTTCGAATACATAAAGGAAAACATTGAATTATTAAGTTCTAAACATAGAGGTACTTATTTTCAAACATAAAGGAAAACTTGCACGGATAAAGGAATGTACTTGGATACACTATATATATAATGTACATATACTATTCCTCTCTAATGCCCATGGTTATGGTGTACAATACACTAAAAAGGAGGACTTACTCCTATAGTTCATGTTGGCATGCCAAATATGGTCAAAAGGGTGGAAGATTGTAGCGGATGGTTGTCTAGACAAAGAGTTCTGTCTTGATATACCAGGACAAGTTCGCACATTGGCTACCCACAACCACACCTTGTTTGCAGGAGCGAAGGACGGTTCAATGTACGCATGGAACTTCAATTTAGAGTGTTTTTATCAAAGTCGCAACTCTTGAAGGGCACACCGAACCAGTTGTGTGCTTGACAGTAGGAGCGGGAAAGTTATTCTCAAGTTCAACGGACGGTAGAATCAGAGTTTGGGATCCTGAAAAGTTTGCGTGCTTGGAGACGCTTGTAGGACATGAAGATAAAGTGACTTGGCTTCTCTATTGGGCTCGTGCTCCGTTAAGCTCTTCACTTGATGGTTCTGTACGAGTATGCGGTATGTCCCAAGCGGGTAACTTGGAAACAATTTATTCCCACAAAGAAGTCAAGGAGTTGTAAAGATGTTTGGTATGGAAAACGATAAAGGCAAACCAATTTTGTTCTGTTCTTGTATGGACAAGAGTGTTCCATCGTACGAGTTACCTTCATTCACAGCAAAGGGAAAGATATTCGCAAGGAGAGAGGTGCTGGCAATGCTGAGCGTCCTAACGGAATGTTCTTCCATGGTGATGGGACACCTGTGATTAGTGTCTGGAGGTAGTCGTCAAAACATGACGCCGCTAATGAAGAAAAAGTTTTATCAGCTGCTACAAGTTTTGGTCTATAATGTACAGAGTACAGACCAACCTTGTAATTTTCTTCATTGTATGACATCAATAAAGTTCACGCTTCTCCACTTATAAGGATTGGTATATGATGTATGCTTACAATGATTAGGGCGGCAGATGCCTGTCTTACATGCAATGAGGGTATATAATATATGACAAAGGAAGGTTCTTGAACCTTCGACAATGATTGTTTTGTTCCAGCCAACTGCCTCAACTTCCTAGTTTATGATACTCTGCAGAACGACTATTCACAGACATGGAAATCTAATGTAAAATCGGTCCTTTCATATGTGAAACATTTTCTCCATGCTATCCAATCTAATATTTGCATTGTTATTTGATATTTTCCGAAATGGTTTTCTTATTTAAATAAAACTTTTCAAATGGAAAAGCATTATTCAGAGTACAGAGATGTTAGAGAGCATGAAAGCATGAAATGATTTAGAGTATAGCACAGCATGCCCCTGTTGTATAGATGATCGTGAACTTCTACAGATGATCGTAAATGATCACGACCAAGCAACTGAGTTGCTCTTATTTCGTTTGCAATATACATAGGCAACAAGCTACAATCAAAATTAAGCTCATGAGAGGTAAAACCTGATATTAATTTCTTTATATTCCTGACCCGCATAATAATGCCATTTACAAGGCCTGATGTTAAACTCCTTTCTATCATGTTGAATCAATGGGAGACACACCAATACAAGCCTCTCTACTAATGCACCATACGCGACTTCGACTAGGTGTAGAATTCACAGAGATTTCCCTGCCCTCAGTGTCCGAAAATTCCCATTCAGAAGCAATAAATTGTTGATCCTTGCCATCAACCTTGTTCATTTGATCAGTAAGTGAATGCCGAATTTGCTGCAGCTTTTCCTGATTCAAAGCTATGTCTTTTCCTGGAAAGTAAGCAGTTGCCACGGGGGAATTGGGATTGCTCACAATATCTTGTTTCACAATGTCTCCCATCCTAGACAATATGCTGTAAGCTAAGTTTCCAAGAACTCGGGAATAGGCTTCCAAGATCGAATGCCCCACATCCTAATGAAATAAACACACGCAATTATTCCAAATCATATAAAGTGAAATTTTATGTATCGATGATTTGACTTGCAATATTCCATGAATCAATGCAAATTGCAAAAAAAGAATAGACTCAATTTTCACTCACCTTTCCGTATTGGATTTTTATGATATCAAAAAATGATTGAGAAAGGTTTGGATATCTCATCTTCAGCTGCCTCATAAGGGCTTCTCCTCTGTCTAATAAAGATTCTGACTTGTCAATCTCTGACAACGGGTCTTTCACAAAAGACCATGATGTCCGAACAGGTGACCATGAAGTCCGAACAGGAGATCTACCGCTAGTTTGTGCTGTAATTCTTTCTTTCCACACAAACACTGCAGATTCCAGCTTGTTAAAGACCTCTAAGGCACTGTTTTCAGATTTCAATCTAAGAGAATTTAGTATTTCCTCTGCTGTTCTTGAGCCTGCAGTCAAGGCTTTGTACAGGTTCTCACCAAGATTCAACTTGCCAGACTGTAAAAATTGACAGAACAAAAAGCAAGACATGTCACAAAACTGTTCATCTAGAAGTATCTAAATCTAATAATCTCGTCTATCATTATTGTTTAGTTAATCAGTGAACAAAGGTACCTTCCAAATATCCACCAATTTCTCGAGAAAAAAATTTCTAAATCAATGTTTCATTTCATTATAAACAGCTGAACTATTTCACCACCAGCATGTATAAAACCCAACTGCAGCAATAGTGTGCTGGCCTAAGTTTAAGATAAATCATAAGTGCATTAAACTAAATGATATAATGAAGTAAAACAGGCCGACATAGAGGTTTACAGAGCAATAAAGGTCTGTTGAGAAAATGCATACAGATTTATGCAATTAAGAATGGTACTTTAGAGAAAGTACGCTTACTCTGGGAAGTGCATCCCTAATAATGTCTGGCACAGGCATTTCAAGCAAAACATGTTCATTGATGGCTTTGGCAGCTTTGAATATTTGATAAACCATTTGGATCTGATGGAGCAATTTCTTTCTTTCCAATTCAGAAAGCCCAGCTCTGGGTACTTGAGGCTGTGGGAGCCACCATTTCTTGCACTGCTTTGCGCTCTTGCTTTTTCCTTCTGCCCGAGTTCCTACTTCCGAGTACCAAAACTCGGTATCAACCATAGAATCCAGTGTCTCCTGTAAAGATAAACGAATCCAAAGCAGTGAATATGATGGCAAATCAATGACTAATAATTAAATTGTAGGAGTGAAGAGATCGCCTACAATTAGCATAGAGTCCAACTTCAGAAGTGCTGGAAGATTCATGTGGATGTCTGAACGGGCTTTTGGAGTCATTATCTGCCTCAGTATAACAAGTAACTATGAGATTTTCCGAGCCATGTAAAAAACTTAAAAGTTTACTCTACTGTGTCGCAATAAATAAAGAGTACCTCCAAGGTCCGGCCATTAGCACCATTTTGCTTGGCAGGAACTAACTCCACCATATAGTTTGCAGGAGACAGCAACCAGTCCATCTCTCTTCTCCATTTATTCTTTCTTTCCTCATTCAATGGCTCTAGCTTCCACAACTCCCCGAATACAGATGCTAAATTTCATCCAAAAAAAAAGAAAAAAAGAGAAACCTTTTAAGAGTTGGAAGAAATGACCATAGAATTACTACTTGCAAAATGAACGAAATATCAGCAAGAATATTGTTTTGGCATACTTTTGAAGTAATATGAACATCAAAAGCGTTATGAGATAATATGGAGGACAAGATTAATATTTAACAACCATTAACAATTGATTAAGAACTGAAAATTCATGGCCAATTGGGACGGAAATTCATCACAAAAATCAAAGAAAGTAAGAGCAATTGAAGTTTCAACACAGAAAAATGTTTACAGTATACCTGCAAGATTTGTTATAGCTTTGGATAATGCTAACGCAGTAGTGATGCCTTTACGCCCTCCTGTAATATCATCACCCAGTAAGAGTCTAGCAAATTTTTCCTTCATTATTTCCTTGTCAGAATAGTGAATAGCATAAGCTGGCTTCTCTTTCACATAAAAATGTTGGGGGCTTGCTGAAAGGTCCCATTCATCCAAACTTTCATCATTCTTCATCATCAACCATTTAGAAGAAAATGATCCAAAAGCATCTTTGCTAGAAGAACAGCTTGATTCATCATCATCCAACGAGTCACTTATGCATCCATCTCCTCTGCTCGTGCCACTTTCATTTTCATACGACTGATTGTTTATAATGCAAGTCTCAAGTCCATTATAACTCATGATTCCTGTAATTTTCAGTTACAAGTTGCAGTGGTCTCATGGAAGTTTTTCACTCTCACAAACAATGATAAAAAACATTGTGTATATGAAGCAAAATTAAAACATTTTCATGTTAATTGGTTGTATGCAACGATATAACATCACAAAACCTTATAATTAAAACAACGGAAAGACTTAGATCACATAAGAGTTCTTGCATCAACTTGCTTGCTCCTAAAAATTTATCAAAGGAAGAGATGATCACAAGAAGTTCATGACCTTTGTAATGTTCAATATCATAAATAGATGCATAACGTTCTCTTTTCATTTTATTATATTTTCAGTAAATGTGCATTACCTCATATTTTGTTTAACTCAAATCCTCATTAGACTCAATATTTAAGTTTTCATTTTACGGTATTTTCAACTGTACAGCCTCTTGATTAAGCCTATGATTTGAAAAGCAAGCTCCCTTCATAAGGAAATGTTTCTTAATACTTGATCTAAACCGCTCCACACCTAGCAGCCATAATCCAAAAAGCTTCTCTCATGGAAGTGTATCAGCTACCAGTTTCTTTTGGTCATTATTGTCTAATATGTTGCAAGTACTTGCAAACAAATGTTGATATTAGAAGTCATTTTACAAGACATATATAATATGCTCTCAAACCCTAAAATCAAGTTCTCATATTCTGACACCACAGTCGAGATAAGCATATGTAACCTGTTTCAGACGCTTAATATAAACAAACTAGATCTTTTTCTCTTTTGCAAATGCACCATTGTATCGTGATTCCATGAAATCTAAACATGTCTATGATATTTAGGCAATAACACTTTCTTTTCAGATTCTATAGAGGACATACGTACATATAGGAAAGACAAGTCCTTGTGCATAATTATGACAGGACCACAAGATGAGAAGGAAGTTTCCTTCAAGAATAGGCCTATCCCTGTGCCCTTGGGAAGAAGTTGCTAAAAAACTTGACATGATTTGTCTTCCTTAGAGACCAAGCGACTGTGGACAGGCGGTCGCTAAAGGTTCCAAGCGACTGTTAAAACGTTCACACACTTGCACAATGACTAGAGACGACTTCCATGGTGTTTGGGGACCAAAAGTCCTTTAGATAATGAAATTTGGGTCTCCAGTTAGTAACTCCATTTCAGCTCAAATCAAATAAAAAATACAACCACACAATGTTCCCCTCTTTTGCATCAACCACAGAAACTATAATAATACAATTACTAAGCACTCAGTGGGGTGTCTGGTACGGTGATCTTTCTGTGTCACACATTATATAATGGCATAGGCCCATGATCTTTGATTTCAACTTTACCGTCTCTGAATGATACATAATGCACATACAAAAGAAAAGGTTGAATATATAAGATAAACCCCCATGTGCTTAGCATGTCAATGGCCCGTTTGTTGGTCCCACCTAGAAAAGGGAGCCTAATTAGACTATGAAATATACCCATGATCACGGGGAATTTCAAGTTTAGGTAGTCCACAGTCCCCACTGCACCACTTGTTATTAGGCCCTAAAAATATTAATGGCAAACATTACGTAAGAAATGGAACCCCTTACCCTAAATTTTGACAATGACCTCAATTTCACAACTTAGGAATGAAGTTTGGAAATATGCACAAGACTTTTCCAACAATGGGGGGAAAAGCCATCCAGAGTCCAAGGGACAAGGACATCACTCTTCTTAAGACACCATAAATGTTGTGCCCAGAATTAAATAGAGGGCACCATTGACGCATTTTAATGGCTACCACTCTCTTTAGGACTCTGAGATATCCCACCGGTTACCTGACACGTTATGGGCCCTACCTCATGCCTTACTTTGACCAACCAACCTGATGACCCAAGAACTAGAACACGTTACTGTTATACAAATGAAGGAAATTTATATCTGAGGAAACAAGTCAAATTTGTACATTTGCAAAATGGACCACTCCATGTGGTGGGTGCTTGCTAGATTACAAACAACATTGTTTTGCAAGTTTTATAAAATGAATGAACTGTGCATCAATCACAGGGATTTAATTATTTAACATAAAACTCACCCAAACAATAGTACAAGGAAATGGTTAACAGTAGATCTTACTCTCTTGTTGATCAAAATCAATGCTAGTCTCTCTGTCCCTGGTGCAACAAGCCAACCTTCTACCCATCATCATCATCTTTTTCTTTGACAATAATATATTCAATCGTTGCAGAGATTACTGGAAATATCAGTTCTTTTGAATGAGAACGCCAAAACCTTGCCCCTACATCAGAGCACACAACTTATACATTTTATTTTAATTTAGTACATCAAAAAGATTCCCTTTCGGTCTTCAAGTAAACAAATAGACTAATATATCGTTTAAGAATGACCCACTTTCATAAATCAAGTAATCTCGCTAACAGGAAATAAAGATACAAACTTTACTCAGAATAATAAACAATAAGAGTCCCTTAATATATAACAGCTCGATTACCGTGTCAAAAGGTCTCAGATTGAGATCAATAATATTTAAAGCCGAACTGACAGATCAGTTCAAAGTAAATTTGACTCAAAAAATGAAACAAACATACCGATCAATCTGAGTGGAAGAGAGGAGAGCAAATGATACAAAAGAATAAATTTTGAACAGGCTCAAATCTTATAAGAAAGGCTGATCAAGATAAAGGCAGTTGGCGTCATAGGCACAATGAAAAGTGGAAGTAAAGTTCAAATCTCTGGGATGGAACTTAGAGAAACAGGAGAAAGTCAAAAAGAAAAAGAAAAAAGAACAGTATTTAATATATTTCGGATTCGATGTCAAAAGGGCACTGCCGTATGATAAAACTTTGGGTAGATTCCTTATATACTTTTCACCTCTGATCTCAAACCACAAAGTGACCAAAAGTAGCGCTTCAAAAGTAACCAAACAAGAGAGGGCAGATTGGGATATCTTTTCAGCTTAAATCAATGTAAAATCTTAAAAAATAAATCATTTAAGCTCCAGTAAATGTATTTCTCGAGAACCACCGCACAGAAAGAGGGGAAAAAACTGTGCTTTGAAGTTCCAAAATGAAAGCAAAACAATGTCATGTGTCATAATTAAGAAAAAGGAGAGAGATAGAGAGACATGTAAAGTCTAATCATTTTGACAAAGAAGAGAAAGTTTTTGGTGATATTGTGTTCTCAGCAAACAATGAATATGAAATGGGATGCAGAAACAGCTACTTTGAAATGTAGAAAAAAGAGAAAGAACAGGTAATGAGAGAGAAAACATCATGAGATCATAACAGATATTTAACAAACCTTGAAAGAACCTGTAGAAGCACTTGATTCTTCGAAGCTGCTGTCTACAAATGACACGAAGTACATTAGACTATGTACTTCAAGTGGGTGCGCTTATATATCTCTCCTGCCCCTTCCTGCAACCAGCAAAAATCCAAATTTGAAGTTTGTAACACCCAATGACTAAAATACAAGACAAGAAACAAACTGTGGCATCAGTATCACACGCAGCTAGGATAAACGGAGAAGAGGAGAGAGTAAATGCAAGAATGGGAAGGGAAGTAAATATGAAACCAACCAACCAACCTGGAGGACTCCAGAACAGTAATTTGGAAGAGTAGATTAGAAAACCTCTCCTATCCTCTCTGCACGCACAGAGGCTCAGAGACAGAGCAATGCTAATGGCCAATGGGGCAGTGGGCCATATATAATAAATAATTTGAATAGATAGAGACAAAGAGAGAGATGCGCGGGCCTACTCTATTATTCTAAGTTGTCTAAGGAGCACGAGGTCCGCTTGATTTTGGCTCCTCAGCGCCGATTGTTGATCTCGAAGCTGCCTTTATTGCTAATCAAAACTCAAAAAGTGTTTTAAATTATATGTTCATTACTTAAACATAACCCCAATTGAACGTAATCCACAAAAGCGTATTTAGTCGCTAGGAAGTTGAAGGTTTATGACACAAACTGTCACATTACATGGAGACATTAACATACAAGTTTCACAGGTCCATGTGACACTGCACTTATGTTTGTTAGGGATGATAATAGACTGACGGCTAGGCTTAAATTTTGGCGTATTTAATGGGTTAATTTATGGGCTAAATTTGACCTAGATTAATTCTAAGTCTAATTTTTTAAAACAAAATAATATTATTTTGTTTAAGAGAATTAAGTATTGAATAAAGATCGGTCCGAGCAATCTAAGTTAAAATTTAATTAAAAAAAGACGTTATTTTATATTTTTAATATTAAAGATTTATTTTTAAAAAATTATTGAGAGTTGGCCAATGTTATCTCTAAATCTTTGCAATGATTATCTAATTAAGTTCAACCACATTTAGAGAATGTCCGTACCATTTTTTTTCCAAGTTCAAAATTAAAACTAATTTTACAACAAAAAAGGAAAATTAATATGATGTGGATGGTTGCATATAAGTATATGAATACTACTTAACTACCAGCTCCTACTATGGGCATGGGCCAGGCAAATGAAAGGAGCCGAGTCCTGAGAGTGAAGGGGAATTTTTCATGTATTGGTTTGGAGGTCTCGTCACTTTAGCCTCTGTCCCACGGTGGATTGGTGGCGGGGGATCCAATTCCCATTTCTATCTTCTTCTCTAGTGCAATTCCTACTGTATTCATTTTCTATCTGTAATCTTTAATTTTTGTTAAATATTAAACATCTATCTTATTACGCACTGGCAAATTAATTAATATACATCATTGATCTTGCACCAATATTTTTTAAAAAAATGTAAAAATTATAAAAGGTATTATATGTTAGTCTATTTTTTTCAATTACCCTAATATATTTCAGTTTCACTAATTAGAATACGAAGTAAAAAAAAAGAAAAGGGAAATTTATTCTTAGTTGTATTTAATTATTAAGTTTAAATAGAATTACATTCATGAGAATGGACATTATTTGATAATATCTTATTGTATAATATTATCTCAAAATTTTGTGTGAAATTAATAGAGACAAAATTGAATACGAAAATTTAGAGTAAATGCATCTTTTTCGTAAATAATTAATCAAAGTTAAAGGGAAAATAAGAGAATTTTTTAAAAATGATTTTGAAGTCTTACGCTTAAATCCTTAAATGGGTTTAAATGAAAGTTGATGTCTTATTATGCACCTCAAATCTCTTATTTGGTGAATAAAAAAAAACCAAAAATCATCAACTATATATACACACACACATTTTAAGAGCTAAATGACGGACCTGAAACATCTTGTTCAAGGATTGACAACTTTTGAATCCATTTCACTTTTATTATTTTCGTTTGTCTTGATATTTGTTGAAAACGGAGATTAGTAACTCAATGGAAGAAGGGGTTGAAAGTCTCAAATCCCAAGCCATCAAAATTCAAATTATAAGGGAATCTAGCAGAACTGAATGATCACGTGCATATTTATGTAGACAATATAGTAATAAAGTAAAACTAAACTTGACTTAATGGCGAACAGTCGCATTTTCCACCATACTGGGTTAAGTTTTGGAATTAAAGCGGAAGAGAAGAGAGAGGTAAGCTCCAGGTTTTAAGGGCCCAGAAAGGCGCCGGGGGGAAGGGGTTGTGTCAGATGTCCCCTCCTATTTTAAACCCAAGCATCATTGTAGCCACAGGCACTAACCACCAAGCTCCTTTAAATATTCTCTTTCGTATTTCTTTTTTAATTATATTAGGTATTTCGGCTTGACTGAACTAATCTTAAGCCTTTAAAATCTCACCCTAAAAATTCTAGAGGATATAAATTTGAAACCCCAAAATTCCTCAGATTCCTACAAGCCTCTTTCGTATTTCTTGTACTTTGTTGGGTAAAGAATTTTAATTAACCAACATTTAGTTTTGGAAGAAAAAATAAGAGTTTAAATAGACCGTTTGGGCCACGTCCCCAAGAATTTGTTGCCATTTGTTGAAATTGCGTAATTGAATTTTGAAAAGTTGGCAGTCCTTTGCTGCCCCTACTTGGTACTGATTGCTGTCACATCCGTTGAAGCGTCAGATACGATTAGACATTTTTTGGAATAGTAATGCAGTAACTGTCACTAGCCTTTTTGGTGAAATTAGGTTTTAGTTGGTATATATGTTATAAAGGTAGACTCGCATGCAAACTTTCCTGTGGTCTACAGTATTTGCCAATAGATCTGTGAGTACAGGCCCATTCAAGAAGGATTTGCAGTTGCTATATATATATTTTCTTCCTGTTACACCTTCATATACAATCCAGTGAAGTTTTTCAATTTGCCAAACCTTCCTCGTCCTCGAGATATCATATAATGGGAATGGAACTTGTATTCTGTTAAGACTTTCAAGTTTCAACAGCTAAAAAGGTAAAGATTGCCGAGAAGGTAATTCGGATTTTCACGCACACAAGCGCACGATCTTCCCTTTCGTTAATTGGGGCTTGTCACTTGTGGGGTGTGACCTATCTAAAACTGCTGTCAAGGGAGTAATATAAAAGAAAGAACTAAGAAGTATACTTTCTGTTTCACTTAACGCTAATCCTTTTCAAATTACGAATTAATCAGGGATTTTAAAATGCTAGTTTTTTTATATGTAATTTATTCTTTAAATTTCTTTTCTTATAAAAAATAACTAATTCTAAAATGTTTAATTTTTAAAATTTTAATTAAGTAACCAACCTTCCTTTTAAAACTTTAACAATTTAAACATACCATATTATTATAAATTACCTTATCATAAATAACCTTTTAATTGACTTGTTAAAGTTTTAAAAATTTAATCACTTAATTAAAAAATTTTAAATTTAAACTGAATTAAAAAATCTTAAAAATTAGACACTTTTAAATATATTATCCCAAATCATTTTGTGTTATTATTACTTTTTCTTTACACATTGTTTGTATTTTTTTTTTGGTATAGGAAAAAAAGTCCTTTTACATTATACATAAATATTTAATTTAAAAGTTAATCTTTAGATTTAACATGCCTTTTCTTTTCTATTTTGTTCTTTTATGTCAGTTGCTCGCCGTTAGATTAAGAGTACGTTTGGTTCAACTTTTTGCAAATAGAAAAGTACTTTTTTCTACCGCAAAAGCTATTTTAAAGAAAAAAATGAGTGTTTGACTGTAAACTTTAAAAGTACTTTTGGAGTAGAAATAGCTTTTTTAAAAGCTAAAAGACAGCTTTTTCAAAAGCTCAAATTTGATGCTTTTCAAAAAAACACTTTTTAAGTAGATTTTTTATATCAATTAATGAGCCTATTTTTTAGTCCCTTTTATCCTTATGCTTGACACATAATTCTCATAATATCCATAAACACATATTCACGTTTATTTTGAGATTTATATAATATTATTTAAATTTTTATATGTTTTAATATTTATTTTTAAAATTAGTTTTACTTATGTTACAATATATACAAAAAATTTGGTTAGATATATTTTCATTTATGTTTCATATGGTTTAAAATTATATAATAATTAATATATTTT
>JANZXP010000168.1:4349-18318 GCA_027576715.1 Erythroxylum flavicans
TTAAAAATTCTGTTGATTGTATTGTTAAGTTTGAAAAAGTTTGCGAATAGAGTGGGCCCGATTTGGTTATCAATTTTCGCACTTTATGTTGTGGTTTTAAAAAAAATTTGTACTGAAATTTGAATGATCGAGTGCTATAGCATGCCACCCTCGCGGGGCACGGACTCAGATATTCCTCAGGATGTCAGGTACGTGTGTTGCGAAAGTGTGGTGTTACATTAGACTCCACCCTAAAAATGGAAAATAGGGCTGTGAACACCTCCTTCTAACTCAAGGTATCCACCACTTTGTCGTTCTTTCCCAGTTTATGCTTCCATATAAGGTTGTATTTAGCAAAAAAACTCCTGCCACTAAGCCTGCTTTGTGAATAACTTTTTTGGGTCCTGAAAATGTGTTGGCAACATTATTGGTACAAACAACTAACCTATTCCCAATAAATATACTCACCATGTCTTAAGGCAATGCACTACTATAAGCATCTCTTTTTTATGCATCAAGTGCTGATGCTCCATAGTATTGAGCTTTTAGCTCTCAAATATTATAGGATAACCCTCTTATACTAAGACTTTACTAATGACTTTATCTGATGCATCTGTATGTACTTTAAATTGAAGATCAAATTCGAGCAGCTTCAATACAGGTTCAGTTAAGATAATAACTATAATTTTCTCAAATGTCTCTTAACATACATAAAAATAACACCATTGACATATGCGTAATTGATTGTATAATTATTTCATAAAACTTAGTGATAAATGATAAGAAATTTCTTAAAATACTCACTTTGACTCATATGTGGTTTTAGCCACAATTTGGAAGTAAAGGAGCTAAAGCTAGTCGAAAGCACGATATTTGGGTCATTTTTTGAGGATTAATACTCACTTGTCCTCATAGAGCAAGAAGAAGAAAATTTAAAGACAAGAAAAGATAAGGGAAATGAAAACACAAAGAAGAAGAATCCAAGTTACTCACCGCATGCAGCTGGAAAAATAAGGAAGTAGAAAGTTGTGTATGTTTCATGCAAGAACGTGAATTTAAAGGATGATGGACAATAGTAAAAAGACACCAAACTGAGAAGAAAAAGGTAGCTACTAGGATAAAACACCAAAGCGCAACACAAAAGCAAAGAGCAAGTAGGAGAAAAATGACATGCAGTAATTGGCAACAAGAAGCAAAACACAGCGCAGGTGGACAGATAGAAGTAAGCATGAAACCACAACACAACTGGGAAGGAGCACCATGAAATGACAACACAGCAGATGGGACAACTAAAATGCAGAGGTAGAGGGGAGTAAAAGGGGGTTTTTGAGGCACGAGTTTTAGAGAAAAGAAAGAGGCGCTGAGAGTTGTTCTTTATGGTGGGTCTTCAGGGAACATTTTGAAAGGGGTGTTGAAGCATTATTTTTGGGAGCTCTTGATTCTATTGAATATGAGGGGTAAAGTTTTCAACCTTGAGAGACCCATGTAGGGATAGCTTCATGACACTAGTTCAGAGGCGACATTGACACTGATAACTTGGTTAAACATTCCTTCCATTGATTTCTTATTTTCTTTCTCTCTTTAGAAATTGATTGTGTTATCCTATGCATATGGATTTGGGTTTCATGTGTGAATGATCATGTTATCATTATAGTCCGATTATTTATGGACGAACCCATTGGGCATTGTGAAAAGATGATTTTAATGTGTTCGTTGGATCATTTTATGTCAAACTCATTGCTTGAATATTCAATATAATTCATAATTGTTATGTTGAAATTCATTTGTAGCGACTAATGGTTCGTAATCATTAGGGATAACATAACCTAAGTTAAATGATGCATTGTGTGTAGTTATTGCCTTAGCTAATCAGTTTTCCTAATTCATAATACTACAACCTAATTAAATTTAGAGATAGTATCCTAGGTTATTTGGTAGTTAGGTTTAATTAATGATCGTATCTTAATTAAACTAGGAGAGGTTTGAGAATGAAAAATCATTGAAATGTGTTTAATTAGGGTGTAGGCTGAGATTAAACTAAAGAACTGGATCCCTACCGAATTCTCCACTTTTATCATTTTTTACATGTTTTCTTTAATTGCTTTTGTTAGCTAATTTAGCTTTATTTTATTTTCTTACTTTTAAAACCTAAACCCCCTAAACCTAAATACCAATTATTTTCATTTCAATAACTTTACACACTCTTTGTGGGATCGACCTAGACTTACCAGTGTTATAGTAGTAGGTCTAGTTTATTTTGACTTGCATTACTACGTGCTCTCAACCAATATTGTTTTTTCTTCAGTAACTTTGTTAATGGTGTTGCTTTCTTTAAGTACCATACTATAAATCACCTATAGTAGTTAGCCAATCTGAGAAAAATTTGTAACTCTCATACTATTATAGGAATTTGCAACTTAATTATCACCTTCACTTTCTTCAGATCCATCCTGATATAACCTTTACTCACTAAGTGACCCAGGAATCCGATCTCTAACTATGCAAACTCACATTTCTCCATCTTCATGTGCAACTTGTGTTGCCTCAGTCACTCAAACACTTTCCTTTAGTGCTTCTTATATACTACCATATCAGTGTTGAATACTATGATGTTGTCGATATACACCCCAACAATCTTGTTAAGGAAGTTATATAACACGTCGTTCATCAGGTTACAAACTTTTGCATAGACATTAGTTAATTTAAATGACATCACTAATAATTTGTATAACCCATACCAAGTCATGCAGTTGTTTTTTGCTTATTTCCCTCAACTATCCATACTTGTGAATACCCACTTCGAAGATCAAACTTTGTGAAAATAACAACCCTCGATAATCAATCTGTCAAAACTTTTCTTACCTTTTTCAAGGCTCAATATTCCACACACATCTGAAGTGTTCCATCTTGCTTCTTCTATAGTAGCACAGGGTCACTATATGGGACATTAGAAGGTTAGACGAACCTTACCTCTAATAAGTCACCAAGATGTTTTTGAAGTTCCCTTAAATCCAATGGGGTCATCCTATATGGGCACGTGCAGGTGGGACAACTCCTAGAACCAAATCAACCCTATGATCAATCTCTCAACAAGAGGGAAGATTCTTAAGCAAATCTTTTAGCATCACATGAAACTCCCTTAATAAACTTACATTTGCATAATAGATTTCCACTATATGGTTCAGATCAATCTCCTATATGGTAGCGAGATAAGTTCCTTTCTTCAACCCTTTCTTGATACTCATAGTTGAAACATACTATACTGTTATCGTACCATCTATCATTCCACTACCAGATACAACAGTTAACATAGAAGGAAGTTAATCCTCAGTATCACTCGAAATATTAAAGTGGTATAACTTTGACACATTAAGCTCTAACTTGTGCACCAATTTATCTACCATGAAAGAGTGTGTTACACCTATATCTAATATTGTGATTACCTGCTTCCCGTTGACTTGTATTTCCATGTACTTTAGCTTGTCAAAAATATTAGATTTGCATTTGACCATATTTAATAAAGCAATCAGATTCATTACCACTTTCGAATATTCTTCCTCTTCTTCAGCAATTGTGGCATTTAACATCTCCTTTATTGAACATTATCTTCTAAAATGTGGACTATTGTATAGGTAACAACCAAGTTTACCCTTCTTGGAAGATGCCTCCTCACTCTTGAAGCCACCATTTTGCTTGCCTTTCCCTTTAAATAACCCTTATTAGAGTCTTTCTTCTTTTTTCCGTCACCTTTCTCCTATAAAGATAAGCCTTTGCTCTTAGAAGAAATAGAGGAGCCATCCTTAATATCTTTTTTCACTCAAATATCCACCAAGGCATCAACAATTGTGATTGTAATAGATATATTCTTCACATTTTTCCTCCACAATTCATTCACACCTATGGTTGTAACTAGAAAATTTGAAGAGTTTATTCTCATCTAAGATATTATCAATATCTAGTATTAGAGAGCTAAACGTTTTTAACATACTCTCTTACTGATCCATCTTGCTTCAGCTTTATCAAAGCATCCCTTACAGCTAAGGAGTGTTCATAAGAAGAATTGATCATTTAACTCCTATTTCATTTTCTCATACTAATTTTGATAGAGGTTCTTATTCTCCACCAAAGCTTGATATATTCATCTAAATATATATCTGACTTATTAACCTTCTCAGTATCAATACCTTAGCAACTGCAAAGTGCTACTTTATATCCCACAGAAAGTTCTCGAGCTCCTTGGCATTCTACATACCCTCAAAAACTTTGATTTCATGCGCTTTCACCAAATTACTCTCGATACACCCAACATCTTGTGTTGCAATAGCATACCTTAGGGTCATTATCTCGAACTTAGTCTCCTCTTGTACCTTCATTAAATCTGTTATTTGAAGTTGCAGCTGTTGGATCTATTCCTTAAACATCTTAAACTAAAAGTAGTAGGAAGTGACTTCTTCTTCTTCTTAAGGAATTGGCCCTACAAGTGCCTCCCACCTAATGACATATTTTGATAAACTACTACCTCCTTCCATTTTGAAATGTGGCTTTAATACCAATTTTTACAAAGGTCTTCTAAGCACCGAACTTATATTGTAAGTTGCACTTGCTCCTTTGCACAACAATCTCACTTAGATCTATTTAAGCAAGACTCAGTCTTCCCCCGTGATTGTTAACCAACTAAATTATTTTTAAACACCTTATGACCTTTGCAGTGTTTAACTCTCACACACTTAGCAAGATTATTGAGAAAGCACTAAACTATCAAAGGTAATAATAGAAGAATAAAAGAGATACAACAAATGCTAACCTTTATTACTTCCCTCAAAGTATACAAAATAATGCTCTCTCAATGAGTACGAGGAGCAAGGCTGACATAAGCTATTTATAGGCACCTTTGGCTTAATGGCCAAGTTACAATTTAGAATCCTAACTAAACTGAACTAATTAGATCATATCTTATCCTTATAAAATTACATCACACTAACCAATAGGGAGACATCCTCATCCAAATAAGGATATATCTAATAAGATTTAACTACATTTAAACTAATAAGATAAGAGATTATATCTATTTAAAAATGATATATTCATATCCATAAAGATCTTCATTATCTTTAGTTGATCCTCCTAAATAAAATTTATCTTTTAGAGCTGATGTCTATCATTTGGGATCATATTTGCCACATCATCCAAGATCTCCTTGTGATATCTATCCATTAATGATGAGTTATCTAAGCCTAAAGCCTTTTATAGCATATTGGCTTGGGCCAATGCTTACCAATGTCAATTCCATTAACCATGGTTCATTCATTGGATCATACACTAAGTCCTAAGTCCATCAAGAACTTAATCTTAGTTAAGTCAATTTGTTCAGGTTTAAAACTCTAGCAATAGTTGTACCATACTTGATCTAACTTACTAAATTACTATGGAGCTCCCACATGCCATCGTCATATGTGTGTTCCAGTTAACCTTCAACCAAAGGCTTATTTCTAATTAGCTGTGAAGTGCCTTCATATGCTGACTTAAAATACTAACTCCACTGACTAAGGTTGACATATTATCATCCATTCTAGAGTATCACTTAAAGACATAAAGGCCATAAACATTCCCAGTACACTGGACAACTGATAAATACATATGTAGTCTGGAATCCCCAACTAGGGTTTATTTTTTTCTTTTATTTTTCATCTTTATTATTATGTGTTTTTCTTAATTTTTATTACTTTATTTTTTTGTCTTAATAGGGTACAAGGGCTTAACCATGTTAAACTTATTATTGAAATGTCATTACATTTTATTTTTATTTTATAGTTGTTTATTTCTTTCTATTTTCCTTTTACCTTTTTATCCCCTTTTGTTTCTCGTTTATAAGGATGATTGTATTTAATATCAAACAATGAGTTTAGAAATTTTATAAATTATTATTTAGGGAAGTAGCAAATCAAATTCCTTTGTCACCATCTTTTATCTAATATTTTTTTGTACTTTATTGTGTACATTGGGGACAATTTACAAATTTAAATGTGGGGAAGGGGTTAATGAAAATTTCAAAGACAATTTTCAAATTTCTTAAATTTATTATAATCTTTATTGTTTATTTTTGTTAACTGACATCCCAATTAGTTAAAATGTCTCTGAAACACTTTAGGTTATTATTGATTGTTAAATTGAATTAGTATGCAAAAGGATGAAAGTTAGATTAAAATTACCTTTATAAGTCATATTTTGAATTAGCATGCAAAAGGATGAAAGTTAGATTAGAATTAATTTTATAAGCTATATTTTAGTAGTTATTGAGATAATATTAAGCCTAAATGTGAGCTTTTGAGCCTAAGAGCAATATATCATTAGTTTCTGTTATATTATTCTTTGTTGTTTGTTTATCATGCAAAGGTGGATGATTCCAAAACTTGTTTTTTTTATTCATGTTAAGACCATATTGTTAAACTAGAGACATTAAAATGATAAGTTACTTAGATTTAACCATTTTGCTTTAGTATATTTTTCTTTGATTCTTATATACCCTATTTTATCCCTTAAGAGTACCTAATCTGAGACTTAGCCTTACTTTGATTGATTATAGCCACATTGATATTCTTTATCCTAGTTTTCTTGAAAACTTTTCATTACTTTTCAACCTTTAAGGATTTGTATTTACTTTATTGCCTAAATCTTGGATTATATTAAATAATTTTAAAAAGAAGTTCTAATGTGGCTATGATTATTGGTACAAGGTCATTGTTAAATTTATTTCTTCTCAGGTGCTTTATTGATATTATAATTTTATATCCAAAAGTGGCTCGAAGTTCAAGTTGAAAATTATTTATTGCAAGTATATCAATTGAAAAAACAGAAAGCTTAAAGAGTTAGAAGAATTATTTTTATGACAATGAAAATTTTGTTTGGAGGTCCTATGCTATGAAGAACTAAGTTTTATATAATCTTTTTATTTGAATTTCCTTCAACAAAGTTACCCTTTTAATTATCCCTTCTGTTCCTTTACCTAAGCCTCATTACATAATATTTAAAACACATTTTGATTTTTTTTTATAGTTTACTTATTAATGGTAAAAATGTGATTTTATTGCAAGCTTATAGTTAAGAATCCTCCTCTATATTGATTTGATAGTTGTTTTTATATTTTCCATCCTAAATACTTTAAGTGAATCCATTGTGAGGCTTTGAAATTTTATGGTGTTTGTTTGATAAAGATTATCAATTTTATTTCTATTGATATTGGCTATAAAAGTTTGTCCTAGGATAGTTGAGGTCTAATTGTAAGCAAATTTGATTCATATGATATGATAATCTATGATGTAGAGAGACATGAAGGTTCATAAGGGATGGAATTTTTTAGTTTTAGTGGTTTGGATTATTATGATGTTTAAGATAAGTAAAAGTATAAGAGCGGGAATGTTGGATAACAACTTAATTGAATTATGTTTTTAGTCCTATATTTAGCGTGTTTTGTATGTTTATTGATAGTTTTATGCTTTTTTTATACTTATTTGGTTTTTAGTATATTTTAAATAGCCTTTAGATCTAAATGAAAGAAATTCAAGTGAAATTACGGTAGAAAGAAAAGAATTGAAGCCATTTTGGAAGGATATACTTGTGTCAATAAAAGAGAAGCTCATGTATGTCATGTTCTTGGTTGTGTGAAGGAATATGTAAGACTTTGTGAGCATATGCGGTTTCAAAGATGTTATTTTTCCTATGTGGCACGTAAGTCATGTACAAGGCCATCTCCACTTTCTGTGTAAGCTTATGGGAATATGTTTACGCATGATATTTGAAGGAGATTAAGGGACATAATCATGCACGCAGTTATGCGAATGACCATGTCGACTATAGAAACCATAATTTTGAACTATAAAAGGCTAACTAAAGGGAGTCGAAGATGGAGATGAAGTTTTAGAGATAAGAGGGAGTTCTTAACACAATTTTAAACCCTAGGATGACAAAGAAGCAAAGATTACATCAGAGATTTGATAGAGAGGACTCTTCCATTAAAGTTTTAGGGGATTATATTAGAGAAAAGGGAATATACAATGAATTTTCTTAATTTAGTTCTTCTTTTAAACTTTTGATTACATTTTCTATTATTATAAACTAAATTTATTTAGTGTCTAGCTAGGATGAACCCTAAGTTAAGACGGGCCTTATAATTTGAATCTTTATTTAAAGCAATTTGATTATTGATTTATTGAGATTCAATTATATGTTTTAATTCTTGAATTAATATGTTTGGGATATTATTTCAATGTATGATTTCATATAATTAAGATTGAGAAATTATTTTGTATGAATAGATCTACCATAATTGAAAGGAGTTGAATGAGAGCCTAGGGATAGGTCGACAAAAATCTTTTAAATTAGGATATAACCTAATAGTAAAATTTTCAAATATGAAACTTTAATATTTTAAAATAGGAACTTTAATGCTCCTATTGCTCAACAAGTCATAGTTCAATAAGTAAATTTTTTACCTTAGATTTTTACTAGGTGCATGATTATATTTAAAGATATATTCATTCAAAACATGTAATTAAATTTTCACGCACATGTGATTCTTTTATAAAGGTATTATGAGTCCAATTCTATATAAAAATAAGCACATTGTACACAAAATAAAGAAAAGAAAATGACAGTTATTTAAAAAAGAAGATATAAAAAAGAGAATAATAAATTTTCATATATTAAAAAGAATGGAAATTATAAAATTATGCAATAAGTAATTAAAATATAATAAGAATGTAAATATATCAATTGAAAAATTATATATAGTTAGATTGATAAAATTTGACTATAGATTAGATAACTAAATATATCAATTTAACATAACCTTGAGATATTAACAAATATGTTTAAATTTTCTACATTTCATCTTTTATATACTTCAATATTTAATTGAGTTTTAAAAAGTTTATACTTCTCGGTATATGCATATGAGAAATTATTAGAATAAAATTTGCAATATGTGAAAATAATATTTGAAGTCATATTTAGTAATTATAAATGTACATTATTTTTTATGGCAATGTAGCCTTTTAACATTGTATGATATTATTATAGATAAGAGGAAGATGTGGAACCTTTCTTTGAATTTCCTCTTATCCACAGATTTGAAATTAGTTATTGAGTTTGTTCTTAGTTGTTCTTTTATGAAGTCCACGCTATCAACATTAAGTTTGAAAAAATAATTATTGATAATTACACATTCACATTGGCTTTGGAACTTTTTATACTTTATTCTTCAATTCCTGAGCCATTTTTTAATGGCATTGTAAGCTTTGCTTTCCTCTTAATTAAAGGAATTGGATATGGCAGGTCCTTTATTTTCATTTTTTTTGTCATTTGCTTGAGCTCCATTTCCATAAGTATCTTCCTTAGGATTAAGATCAACGGTAACAGTTATAAGTCCTTTTGATGTCTCTTTAGGATGAAGTTTCATGAGTTTATAACAATCATTATATAAAAATTTCCTTTCTTTATGTTTCATATCTTCTTCTACCTTGGCTGATTAAGTCTCTATTAGTAAGTTATAAATACTTTATCCTCATAAAGCATAACCTCTTCATTTAATATTATAATAGGAATTTCATTATAGAGAGCATTAGTGATATCAATAAGAATATAGATTCTAGTATAATTAACTATTTTTAGGTTAGTAGTTGGATCATCTAAGTATAGAAGTTTGCCTACTTCTATAGATAGATAAGTGTCTAATGGATTTACTTATCTAGTATTTCAGTATAATACTATAAATATTAATTCCAATTTAGAAAGAACTTGAAGCTCCTTCTTTAAGAACTTCATTAGAAGGATTGACAATTGCAATACCATTTTCAAACTTGAAAAAGCAGTACTGAAGCTTTCGTTGGGGAATAGTGTCTCCCAGTACCTAAAGCTAAAACCCTTTATTGAAAAGGCTCAAACTTTAAGAAGAAGACTGGGAAAGAGTATGAGGTTGGGAATGAGCAAGATGTTAAGGAAGTGATTGAATTTTTCTAAGTTTATTAATTCCGAATTAACCACAAGTTGATAGCGTAGTTGTAGCTAGGACTGACAAGTATAGGTCGATCCAACAAAGATGATGTAGTTAACATTATCCTATGAGCTAGTATACAAATTTGATTGTGATTTTTAATAAAAGAAATTAAAAATTTAGCAAATAAAATAAAACAGGCAGTAAGATTAAACAGAAAATTAAGATATCACTTAAGAAATCATCAATATCAAGAATTAGTGTCTAGTTTTGAATCCCCATAAATAACCTTAATTGATTGATCTTTTATTATACAATTGTCTTTTTGATTTATTGGACCATGGAAATTCCTATGGTATGCTAGTAGCTCACTCTTAAGTCTAATAATAACTAATCCTAAGGTTATTAACTGAATTACTTAGGTTAATGTTTATACAATTGCTTTACCAATTTATGAATTCTGCTATTAGGTTTCACCTTAATCTAGAGGATTTATGACATCCTATCTTTAAGTTGTAATCAACTTCTTCCAATTACGATAGATCTATTCACACACAAGATTTTTCAATCTCTATGTTATGAATTCAAATTATACACTAATATTCTAAATCTACTAGAACATAAATTAAACATGCAAATGAATCATAATATATCAATCTAACCATTTACATTGATAAAAGAATCAAAACATGTTATTGCACAAAACTAGGGTTCATGTAGCCTTGACATTAAAAGAATTCAGTTACACATGATAGAAAACAAAATCAAACATAAACAGAAAGAACAATGAATTAAAGATAATAGGTTCGTAATTTTAAATCTCCTTGTTTGTCTCCTATCAAATATTCTTACAAGGTATAGGTTTAATCTTCTATTCTGATGGATCTTTTTATGATTTCTGTGTATTTTCCACTTCTTTGAGTCAAAATTTCCCCTTCTGAACGATCTCAGCCTTTGTAATCACCTCCTAATGTCTACTTTCCTTTTTTGACTCCAAACATGTCTTTTTATAGTAAATTTTAGGGTTCTGGGAGATCCACAAGCTGACACATGACCATGCATCAAACCTTGCATAACCTAAAATCTTCAGAATTTGCAAATCTGCACAGCTTAAGAGAATTACACAGGCTAATGCATGGTCATGTATGCCTTTTATGCTTCACATTTTCATTGTATATGACCTTTTAATCTGAATTCTTCTCTTTTAAGTTTGTAAAGGCAATTATAACCTATAAGCACACTTAGAGCAAATTAAGTACCAAATATACAACAAAAGTATAAAATGCCAAACAAAAGAACATCAAATACGTGGTACAAATATGGTTAATTATACATCTATTAGGAAGCCTAGGGTTTAAAGCGAAACTTAGGCAAGGTTTTTAAGTTCTTGAGTTGATTACGACTGAAGCAACTTTAACTTTAAGGAGACAAGGAGGAATTAAACTTTGGGAGAGAAGAGGAAAGTGGATAGGTAACAAAGGCTAAGGGATCAACATAATATTAAAAATGGAAATAATAAAAAAATAAAGAAAGAGAATAGAAGTGCAATAAAGGATGGAAAGCAAGGGAAAGAAAAAAATTAAAGGAAAAAGGCTTAGAAAAAGAAGGAGAGAGCTCTAGGAAAACTATAAACCCAAGAGCGGTAATAGAGAGGTAGGGAGTTAAGCATAATGAGTAAAGAAAACTGAAAGATAAAGTGGAATGGAGTGAAGATTAAGTAATAGGGAGTGAAAAATGAACTGAAGATGATAAGATGAAGGAAGGATAAAGGTCGAGGAGGAACTAGAATATAACATAGAAATCTATGCAAAGCTGAAGCAAGAAGATGGAGAAAGGACTTAAACTATATATAAAGCTTTTGAGGCAACCATGCACTAATACATGCATACTAAAGTGAAGAGAGAAGCTCTAGTTTCTCTCTATAACATGTACCTAAGTTGTTTACAGGTGTAGTTAAACCCTTTTTTATAGATCTTTTGGAAATGAGGATGATAGAGATTAGTTGTAAGAACATGAAGTTTATAAAGAAAATTATTGATCTCAAATCATCAAAAATACTGTAGTGGTAAACCAGCTATAGTCTTTGATATAAAAAGTATTGATATGATCTAGTTACTAATAGAGGAACAATTCATCCATGCTTTAATAAGACTGAAGCTGGAAATAATTGACTTCCAAATCACTTTTATTTATGCATATAAACTTTAATTTTGGAATCAAATTATAGAGCAAATTATAAGAATTGAGAGCAACTTTGGGTCTTTATAAGTGATTTTACTAGCATGCTCTATCATATAAAAGTAAATGGGAACTTTTGAACATGAAACTTCATTAATGGTTTCAAAACATGTGATAGCAACATTTAGGTTACAAATTTCAAAATGAAAGGTTTATTCTACACTTTGAGCAACAATTAGAAAGGCAAGTGATTCCTAAGGAAAACGTTAGATAGAGACTTTATAAATAACTCATAGATCTCTAATTTTCCACACATTTTAACACTATTTCATAGGCTTTTATTTTCTGATCGTACAGATATAGAGACTCAAAACTTTTCTCTTCCCTCAAGGATGAAACATCCATTTAGATTTAATAACATGATAACAAAAGAGAAAGGATTTAAGGAAGTAAACTAATTTTTGTGTACACAAAATCTAGTTTTATATGAGGAAAATTCAAAAAATCAAGGATGAGCTTAATTTCCTAAATAAAAGTGTATGTGGGAACACATATCACGAAGTTATGGAAGCTAGGAAAAATTTGAACAAAGCTTAACTCTGCCTCTATAATTCACCCACTAATGAGACCCTATAATTAAAAGAGAAAGGAACATTACCTAGATACTCATACGTAACTTAATTCTAACAGATCTTATGGAAATAAAGAGCTAGAATTCCCTGGTTAAAGGATGGGGATAAGAATACTTCCTTTTTTGCATAAATCAATCCTTGCAGGGGGAAACATCAAAAGAATAACATCCTTATAAATGATAAAGGGATTAAAATAGAGAATTAGCATGGCTTGATTAAAAAAGCATTCAAATTCTTCTTTAATTCTCTAGGAACTTAGGCAACATCTCTTCCTTAGTGAGCACTCTTCAATCTATCATTAAAGAGAATATTGTAGGCATTGACACTTAATCACTAGTCGTGTTGATGGTAAAACCTATCTACTTGTTTTATGCTCAAAAACCACAAGTGAACGTATGGATGTCAATGGGCCGGGACGGGCTCAGGCCAGCCTCGGCCAGGCCTAAAAAACTGCAGGCTACTAGCCGACCTGTGGCTCACGTGGGCCAAGATAGCCCGGCCGGTGGTCCAGCGGGCCAAGGGCTGGCCGGGCTAAACCCGGCCCGTTTGTATTTTTTTAATATAAAAATTACAAAACGGCATCGTTTTGGATAAAACGATGCCGTTTTGTAGGGCCGCGGCCCGGGCCGGGCTGGGCTGTCCCGTGGCTTGCACTGGCAGACCATGGTCGGCCCGCGGCTCTGCCAGGGCGGACCATGGTGGGCCCGTGGCCCGCCAAACCGGTGCCAAAAATGGGCCGAGCTGGAATTGACATCCCTCAGTGAACAGGTCGTGACTTATAGCTTAAAAGAGTGGATATCGATCCCACAGGGATTGATGCCCAGATACTACTTAATTTAGATAAAACTTTGTTTAGGAAACAAAATTGTTAAAAGTAAATAATTTGGAAAATTAAATTAAAATTAAAATTAAAAGACCATAAACAAAATTGTTAAAAGAAAATAATTTGGAAAATTAAATTAAAATTAAAATTAAAAGACTAACTCAAAACAATAGACAATACCAACATGCAGAAAATTTGGAATTCAAGAATCTAAAAACTAGAGATTACTTTTTTTTTCCTATTTTGTCTCCCTCTTATTTTATTGATTGAATTGTGTCTTACCCTAGATTTCTGAATGTAATAACTACCCTCTCTCAAGGTGTAATTAATTGTCCCTAATTGAATTTAAGGGAATCAATTGGATGATCT
>JANZXP010000168.1:18418-34268 GCA_027576715.1 Erythroxylum flavicans
GATCAAATTATTAGGCGATGTGTATCTGATGATGAAATCCCTTCTATATTGAATTTTTGCCATTCTTTTGCGTGTGGAGGACACTTTGGTCTTAGAAGGACCGCCCGTAAGGTGCTTTAATGTGGTTTGTTTTGGCCTAAACTATTTTATGATGCTTATACATTTTGCAAGTATTGTAAGCGATGTCAAAGAGCAGGTGATTTAGGACCAAAAGACCAAATGCTGCTCACGAATATCTTGGTATGTGAAATTTTTGATGTATAGGGAATTGATTTTATAGGCCCTTTTCCTTCCTCTTTCAGTAAGACATATATTCTCGTTGTTGTGGATTATGTTTCAAAATGGGTTGAAGCTAAAGCTACTCATACTGATAATGCTAAAGTTGTTGTTAATTTTGTTAAGTCTTATATTTTTGTCAGGTTTGGAGTGCCTAAAGTAATAATCAGTGACCGCGGAACTCATTTTTATAATCAAATTGTTGAGGCCTTACTTAAGAAATTTGGCATTACATACCAAACTTCAACAGCATACCATCCTCCCACGAGTGGACAAGCCGAACTTTTTAACAAGGAAATCAAATCAATTTTGGAGAAAGTGGTTAATCCTAACAAGAAAGATTGGAGTTTGCGTTTAGACAATCCGCTATGGGCATACAGGACAACATATAAAACTCCTATTAGTATGTCGTCATACAGGTTATTATTCAGAAAACCTTGTCATTGCCTGTAGAATTGGAACATAAGGCTTATTGAGTTGTCAAACAATGCAATTTGGATTTAACTAAGGTTGGAATTAATTAAAAATTACAATTGCAAGAGTTGGAAGAGGTACGTAATGATGATTATGAGAGTGCAAAAATCTATAAAGAAAAGACCTAGGCCTTTCACAACAAAATCTTAACTAGAAAAGAATTTTCCATAGGTCAAAAGGTCCTTCTTTATCACTCTCAACTAAAACTCTTTCCTAGTAAATTACGATCTTGTTGGATAGGTTACTAATGTTTTCTCACATGATGCAGTAAAAATTCAGAGTTTAGTCACTTTTAAAGTGTTTAAAGTTAATGGACACCGATTGAAACTATATTATGAGAATTTACAGGTTGAAACTGTGGAAGAAATTGAACTGGTTGAGCCAGTTTACTCTGAGTAAGTTAATAAATTTTTTCGTCTCGCTAATATGACGTTAAAGAAGCACTCTTGAGAGGAACCTCAAGATTTATTTTAATTTAAGTTATTTAATTTTTATTTTATTTTATTTTTCTTAATTTTCTAAAAATAAAAATAAAAATTAGCCTATTATTTTTTCTATTTGATTTATTTTTAATTTGTTAAAAAAGGATGTATATCAACAGGCGCTAATGAGGTAAGGTAAGTATGCGCTAATTTATGTTTTGTTTTGTTTTATTTATTTATTTTATTTTATTCTTTTTGTTAACTTCTTGTCTCTTTTGTTTAGTTTGACAATGTCCCTTTCCTTTTTCCCTAAAATTCTAATCCCTAATCGCAAATCCCCTCTCCAAATCAACAAACCACTCACCAGCAGCCCAAAGCCCTCTCTATAGTGACCAAAATGAACCACCCCACCTAAGCTGCCCATACTCAATCCAACCTCTTAATTTCCCAACTTCTAACCAAAAATACCACCTAAATGCTCAAGTTGTCTCAATTCACTATGACTCACCCAACAATTGCAGCAACATTGTTTATGTAGCCAACCCCATCCATGTTGAAGACAGTCCATCGTCATTTTCTTTTGCATATTCTTGACCATTATCCGCAACTTCACAGCCACCTGCAGCTCCTAAAGAATCTGATTCCTCTAACACAAATGAGGTCCAGCCACAACCAAAAGCAGCGGAAATGCAAGACCAAGAAGAAGCAGAACCAGAAATAGTGGCATTCATTTTCTATTGGTTGCTTTTGTGCAACAATGAAATTTGTGACAAAATTCGTGGCTAAAAGTGATGCATTTTTAAATGATTGTTCTGATTATATGCCTGAATTTGATCCATATGCACTGTGGTCAGAATGGTTTGTTGATTCAGAGAAGTATAACCCTTGCAGTTCCAAAATTTCTTTTCTTCGCAAACCAGATTTGAAATACATGCATCGTTTTCTGGTTTACAATTTTTCTGGTAGTAGAAAAACTGTTGGTATTCTATCAAAAGCTAAATTTGTCTTTCTATGGTGCATGGAAAATGATGTATCACTTAATTTGAGTTTTTGGATGCTCACTCAAATGCATTCCATATTGAAAAAGCATAATCAAGCTTTAACCTTAGGCTCATATATCACTCAACTAGTCATTAATATTAGAGTCTTAGATGTTGATAACACTAACCTCACAATTGCTTGTGAGATGGAATCATTGGATTGTGAGTGTTCATACAGGATGGGACTGTACTTGCCGATGAAGCTGATGGATCCACTTTTACCCACCTAGACCGGCTGTACAACCTGCTCCTCTCCGACATCGGTGAAAAAGAAGAACTACGACTACAACACCTCCACAAATGCAACTTCACAACCATCAGCGCCACCACAACACATCCTTCTGCAAGTGATTCGACTATTTTAGCACTCCTACAATGCATGGAGCACAGATTGGATAGATTGGAGTACAACCAGCTCGCTTTATTCGAACACCAGAAGTTTCAACCGCCTTTTCCACTAACACCTTGGTGCATTAACAAAGAAGCTTCTTAAACCTTTATTTTCTTGTGTTTTTCTTTTTGCAAATACATTGAGGACAATGTAGATTAAGTGGGGGGGAGGCATTGAACATTTGTGTGACTGTGTGTCTTGAATTTACTGTTTCTTTGCTTATTTTGATTTTGATTTTTTTTCTTTTTTATCTTTTAATTTGCATGTAATATGTGTTAAACCATGAAATTCTATCTTAGTAGTTAGAATGAGACTAAATTGCGTGTTTGAAGTTGAATTAGTCCAATTGAATAGAAGGTAAATCATGTTGATCGATTAAAGTAGTTGGTTACATAAGCTTACTTAGAAATTGATGCTTGAGTGATTAGGTAATTTATAGAAGCAAAATGGATTTTCAATTGAGCCTTTGTGAGGAATTGAGCCTATATGATTCCATTCAAAAGTCATTTCATTTCTTTGTATGCGTGATACTCCCTTAGGTGATTACGTTCAGAACTTACTCTGAACCAGTTTGAAATGATTAAGGCCATTTTTCTTTTAACCCTTGACTTAAATGACCCACCTATCTTATTTCCCCTTGCAAACCCTTTTGAGCCTTTACCCTTTTTGTTTCTTAAAGAAAACACCTCATACCCCCATTAGCCTTACCTATTCACTAGTTTAAAAAAGTGCAAAGTTAGCTAGTTTTGGGACTTTTGGATATATTTTTTCTGAGATGAATTTACCGATACTTCTACTCATAAAGCACATTTTATTTAGCTGCTGTTATTGTTCATTGAGTGTCTAAAAAAACCAATAAAGTATAGTAGCAATGATCTATGTTGAGTGGTTAGTTATTTACATGCAATTCTCATAAATACATTTTGTTATCCCTTTGTATACTTAGTGCTTTATGACTACTTGTGAAGAACCCCTCCAACCCCCTTTTGACTCATCTTAACCTTAGCCCCATTACAACCTTAAATAAAGCTCTTTTGATCTATGTTAGCATGTAATCACTATATAAAAGAATTGGTATCTTTGTAAGCCTATGGTAGTGTGATTTCCTATAGGGAGTTTTGAGCGAAACACCCACCTATAAATACTTGAATGAAATGAATGAATCCTGTGAGGAAAATTCATTGTGAGTTTATGCTTACCTTTAAATGATAGTATCATAAGTTGAGTTTGTTTATGCGCATTGATAAAACTAGTCATGTTGTAGTAGCTTAACATTCGATTGGCCAAAGTTTGAATGATTGCATGCACTTGGTTTCTTTGAAAATGAATGATAGAATTTCATAGTCGTGTTTAATTTGCTCGAGGGCGAGTAAAAGATTAAATGTGGAGGAGTTTGTTAATGTCTTTATTTTCTATCTTTTTTTGTGTTATTTTTCTTTGTTTTTGAGGTTTGAAGTTATACTTGATGGAAAATAATCTTGTTTTATGTACAGGTGTATTTTGGAACCAAATAGAAAGAACTACAAACATTTTAAGATAAAAAGAGCTGAACCAGGCGTTGAACTTAACTAAACATGGCCTCGTACAGTGATAACTATGTGACAGTCAGCAGCAGAAGTTTCTAGAGATTTTTTTTTTAGATTTATCCTTGCAATTGAAGGATGTAGAGTAGAAAGGAGTGAGCATAGGTTTTTAAAGGAGAAGTGACACTATTCATGGACCAACAATTAATTCACTAAATACAAAAAATTAGCATGCAATATGTGGAAAGCAAGTAACGTGTGTGTGTTTCATGACCAGATGACCAATACGACAGCGAAGCATGAGCAAAACGCCAGCAATATGGGAAGCACCAAAACGCTAGCTTGTGGGAGATAAAACGCAGACGTACAGTGTAACATTCCCTTACCGTAGGGTACGCACCGGGACGCCCGCAGGTCATTCCGGGACATATCCTATGATAAGGGAGCTCTACGTGCGATCACTACAGTCACTCCACATGGCATCACATCAATTTGAATAATAAAGCATTAATTGTAAACCACAATATTTCATGTGCAAAATTCACTATTCACTATCCACGTGCATATATGAATGCATAAACATGTCAATACAATTTTAAACACTCCTAACCCGTTCCAAATTACTATTTTACCCTTCTCATCGGTGATGGGATGTTACAGGGGACCACCATAAACCCACATAACATGTATTTCATATCTTGCAAACTTGTTGCCCAAAAAGGCACATTTTTAAAACTTCATTTTACAACCGTAATATCTCTTCGAAAATCATTTTCACATTCTTTTCATAATTCATCAACACAAAATGCTCATAGCAAACTTTTTCAATGCATTCACGAGTTATAATGTACATTCATAAAATAGTTGAAATCACTTATTTCCATCAATTAAAAGAAAACATTAATGGCCTATTACTTAATTATAAAACTGTAGCCCACCTTGAAATCCTTGCTTATAAACTTTCTTAGGGATGTCTTTGCTCTTGCTCCTCTTGCCTTTCTTGCCTTACTTGATTTCCTTAAACAATAACCAAAATTTCATTTAGTTTGGTTTAGCAATCGAAGGTTATACCTCAATAGTTTAAACTATTTCTCATGCTGAAACAAAATTCTATATCCGACTTCCATCTAATAATTGAAATGCTTAGAGACTGAATTTAGACTCAATTCCTTCATACAATTTGTATCCCTATGTCCTTAGTTTACAACAAATAAAAAATTAGTCCATTTGTGTAATTACACAAAAATTTATGGCCAAAATAACAAAGTATGTTCGTGGAGGAAAAATTGTGTTAGCCGGGGCAAAACCTAGAAGTTCGCTGCAGCGAACTTGTCTAGAAACATACTTCGAAGACGTGTTCTATGATTTTTTCTAGTTTTTAACTTCCCACCTTTTACATAAACCCATCTTAATCCTAAACCATCGCTTCTACTTCATTTTTAACTTCATTCAACCCCATAACAATTACAAATACATCAAAATCTATGTTTGATCATTAACCCTAAAAGAAAACATTTGCCTAACTCATTCATCAACAACTTTCTACCCATATTCAACTTCATTTAGGTTTCATTTAACCAAACCCATTAAATCTAAAGGATAATTTACTTGTTGAAGCTTCAAATTCTTCAAGATCTCCAAAACCCTAGTTGTTTTTCTCTTCTTTCACTCACATACAAGACTACCATTACTTCTTCTCTTTTTATACCTTTAATGAGTGTGAAAGTTCCAATTTGCCCTTCCATATAAGCCTTATGTCTTTTAACCTTAAGTGATCTTCTAAAAATGCCCTTATGCACCTTACAACATTAACACTTTAATTCCATCAATCTATGAAATAAATTCTCCCAAACTTGACATAATAATTTAACTACAAATAAAATTATTTATCTAGCAAGACCACAAAATTTAATCAAATCATGCTTAATAAAATAAATTAAAAAATTGGGGCCCAACAGTCATTAACCTCCATCATCTTTATATAATGTTGTAAAGCCATAAATTCCTTTCTCCTTAGTTGATTGTTACAAGGGTCCTTATACAATTCCTTTTATGTATTAATTAACATCTCTAGCCTTGTTAAAGGTATTCACCCCTTGGCTATAGCTTCATTAAAACCTTCTAAGTCCATAAGGTTTGTTAAATCTGAAAGGAAAGCTTTTTCTTTGCTGGCAGAAAAGGCTTTGCATAAGGATGGGGTTGTGATCTGAGAGCAGATTACACTTGAAGGAATATTTACTCTCAGAAAAATCCTTAATCCATAACGTCCAAAAAAAATTTTCTAATAATCCAATACCCTTGTTTTTGTTCAAAGTGTATAATTTCCCCTTCATCTTTAAGTCTGTAACCTGTATCCTATTCAAAAGGTCTAATAGCATCAGTGTGATTCCTTATTTTGATATTATTACCTTCAGCTTCAATAGAGTAAAGCATACAATTAAAGTTTTCAGCAATTATCTATAGATCCTTTATACTGATCCCTAGTCTAATTAGGATATTCTACATATCAGATCTTGGAAATATGTGATTGAAACCATAGATAATTGAAAATTGGAAATGTAATATCCCACCTCCTAAAATTGTTAAGAGATTAAGCTGTTAGATTGAGTCACATGAATTATTTCATTTAAGAATTTATGAGGTGCATTTCATTCACATGCATAATATTCGTATACACATATAAACCATGATTTGGAAAACATTGCAAGATAGTATATGCACTTAATTGATATATTCTGGGGTATGGAACTAAAATGAATGTGATATGAATGTGCATTCCCAATGTTTTGCATTTTGATTTACCAATAACATAAATTGATGGATTATAATTAGTGAATTGCAAATGTATTGTTACAATTGAGTAATTGATGAGGTGATATGTGCATCTAGTCTAAGAAAAAAATTAAAGAGTAAGACAAATTGATACATAGGAATTTAGGTTGATTAGGCCTATGAAATGGTGACATATTGCATTGGAAATAAGTGACAAATGGCTCAATTAAATGGATGACAAGTGGCTTGAGTATAATTGTGACAAGTGGTCCTTTAACATTGTGACAAATGGCACCTTGACTTATGACATATGGAGCAATATAATGGTGACATGTGTAGCTTTACAAATGACGACATATGTAGCCTTATAATTGGTGACATGTGTAGCCTTACAATTAGTGAAATGTGTAGCCTTATAAGTGGTGACATATGGGGGCTTAAAAGAGTTACATGTGGAGCCTAAAGAAAGTGACACATGAACCAATAGAATAGTAACATATGGACCAATAGAAGGATAACATATGTACCAATAAAATGGTGACACATGGGTTAGTTTGACCTTCTTCAATTTTCTAGAGAAAATGAATGAAAATTCAATATAAGTGAGAGTGAAGGTTGGCCATAAGGTTAGAAGAGGGAGAAAAACGAAAATGAGAAGAGAAGGAGAGAAAAAGGGGAAGAGAAGAGGAGAAGGAAAGAAGTTACTAAGGTAAGTCAAAATTTTGGTTTCAATTTCATCTTCATCTTTCGATCTATTTTACATATCCTTAGAGCACGAATTTGAAGGAATCAAAACAATGAAAATTGTAGATATTGATCTTAACTTGATCTCTGTTAAAGTGGCTTGAGAAAATAGTGGCTAGATCTTGAGTTAAATTTGTTTTCCTAATATTGCCTGTGATAGACCCCTGTACAGGACCCTTGTATTAATTCCTGATTTTTGAGGACCTTAGAGTCCGAATTAGTGAAAGTATAAAACATGAAAAATGATTATTGATGTCCTATTAATGCTTTTGTGAAACATTTTGGTTAGAATATGTCTTCATAATGATTGATTGGAGATGAATTGCATGTAAGGTTGATGATGAAGTGTGCTGGAATATGTTAAATGGAGTGTTTCTACTAAACAGGCATATGTATTTTAGCCATATCGTAATCTATAGATATCTAGATGGGATGATTTTTAATTTATATTAAACTAGAGACATGGAGATAAAATTTTCATGGAGGATTCGAATTTTAATTCTATCTCTAAGGGTTAATAAATTTGGCTCAAAGTTGAGTACTAAGTGTTGTCATTGTTTGATAATAGTCTTTAATATTTTGGGAATAACTTGCAGAATACTAAACCAATCTGAATAAATTTGATGTCATTAGAAACCTAATACATATAGTAACAATTGTTTAGAAGAAGGTATTACCTAAATATCTCATTTTCTAGGTCAAAATGGTTATACAATACTGACCTAAAAATTTGTCCTGAGAAAAATTAGAAAATTGCAGGAAAAATCGAAGATTAGTTTCTGTCACTTTCGTGTCAAGGACCACCACGATCGTGGGAAGTGATTTTCATGGTAATGTTTTGATTATGTAATGGTTGAACCATTTAAGGATGAGGTATATAACTATGATGCTTTTGGACTTAATTGGGGCTTAAAATAAACATAATTTGATGTTGGAAAAGTTGGTTAAATGTGTGATACATTTTGATTGATCATGATGTTATACTTTAAGGAAAATGATATTGATGGCAATGCATCTAAATGTGAAATGTTTACAATGTTAAATGAGGACATAAGTTAGTGTATGAATTTTAGAAAATTCGGAGTAGAATTTATGCTTGTATAAGTGTTAAATTCATGTGGATGAAGGAAGAAAAACGTAGAGCATGACCGTGGCTCTTATCCCACAATCATGGCCAGACAAAATAAAGTTTCTGTCATAATCATGGCCTCACCCTAAGATCGTGGCCAGTCTTGTGGAGAAAAAGAGTTGTCTTTTGAGTGAAGTTTGAACCATCCAATGCTAGGGTGCTTCCATATCAGTTAATTAAGCTTGAATAAGCTCTTAAGTGAACCTAACTGGTGATGAATGAGGTGAGTAAAATAAGTAAAGTGCATTAGGTATTAAAGAATGATTGAAAGATGTTATTAAATGATTATGAGATGTGAATGAAGTAAAAATACCCAGGATAGTCAATTGAGCATGCATTGAGCATGATACATAGACATGTGCATGGTTGAACACTTATATGATTGATTAACTTAGTAATGTGTAGATTATGTGTGTATTGTATGATATAAAAACACAAGTTGATCGAGAACATCCAAACACTATCGGACCATCAAGGCAATAACTCACCTAGAATATACTGTGAGTTAACCTAGATGTGTCAACTTAATTATAATTGTTCTTTTGTCTGAGTTATATGTGTAGTAAGTTGACTTAGATGTATTTCAGTATGCTTAAATTGCTCTCGTTTAATTTTTACATAATGAATTGTTACTGGTTTGATTGTGATAATTCTAGACATTAATTGTCCGAAAAGATCATTATTTGGGACTATATTGGAAGTGCACATTATATGTGAATTTGACTGAATAAGTGTTATTTGACATTATTGTTAAGTGTAGGGCCAAGGTCTGATGATAAATGTGAATGTAAAATGTGTACGGAATAAGTGATACTCAATTGAATGTTGAATGTCAGATTCTGATCTGATGTTTGCGATAAATGACTGTGCATACCGAGTAATAGTGATTGATAGCACATGATATGAAGTGATGCATTTCATGATATTGATGTGCATGATCAGATAAAGGAGTTGTGACCGGAGTAACCAGCTTGAAATAAACCTGGTATCTACAAGGGATATAGGTTAGTAACTGAACTAAGCCCGGTATCCACAAAGGATATGTATTCAAACTTGAAATGAGTTCGGTATCCACAAGAGATATAGGTCCAAACTTGAAATGAGCCCAGTATCCACAAGGGATATGGGTCAGTACCTAAAATAAGCCTGGTATCCACGAGGGATATGGGTCAATTAATAAGCACTCGATCACAACAAAGTAAAAATGAAAGTGGAGTCTCATGTGCATTGCATATATATATCTTTACATGTACCATGTGAATATTTGTGAAGAATGACTGAATTGCGTGGATACAACGATATGCTATGTTTGTGTATATGGATTATATGAATGAGATGAAATAAATGATTTGATTATCCTAAAATGATTATATGAAATGCTTGTGTTCATAATGGACTTGTTGAAATATGATCAGGTCCTAAATTCTGAGCGATATGACATATGGGATTTGATTTTCAGTGATGTGAGATACCGATTAAACCATATTATATACTTACAATATTTATGTCTATTTTGAGTGAGCACATCGATGATGGTTCACCCATTGAGTTCACAATCTCATCAAAATTGCAACATTGTTTTTCAGGTTCAGGAGAAATCTAGCTAGTCTAGTTGAAGTAACTTCTACATTCGGATATGGGTCAGTGTCGGGATTAGTTGTACCTACAAATGTCTTAGTTATATTGTGTCAAGGATTGTATCTCTCAACTGTTGTATATTGTGCGTGTAAATTTTGGAAATGTAATGACATTTGAGATTGTATATGTTTATGCATAAAAATGGAACAATATGATATTGGAATGTTTTATGTTATGTGCGATGGATAAAAAGGTAAAAATGGTGGCTTAAAAAGTACAAATGAATTGATTTAACCATCTTAACATGTCATTTTCGTAGAGTATGTTCCTAAATATCCTTTGGTATGCCGAGTATATGCTCTATGGGAGTGGAATGTTACAAGAAACTTACATTTATAATCATCCTTTTCACTTGAAGATGGATCATTTGTTGTTTAGTTAAGATAGACTGAACTTAAACTTCTCTAAAGTCAAAAGCCACAATAATTATGCCAATATAGTGGTAGTTATGATTAGAAAGGTATTCCTAGTTATCCTTCAAAAAATACCTGTTAATGCTACTGATCTCCTTTATTTTGGTCTCTAGGAGACCTATTAGAAAAGGCTTATATTCATGAATGTAGTTTGCAACCATTCTTTCTTTATTCGAGCTATTAAGCCCTCTAACATTTCATATTAGTAGGAGATTTCTTCTTCCTTTTAGAGCCCCTCCTTGTCACTCTCACAAATTTAGAGCCCAAATATGATTTTTTCAAATCTTTCTTCAAATTTAAAACTTCTTGAGCTGGAGATTTAGTTTCAATCTCTGCTGCACTCCTCTAGGAAGTCCCAGGTTTACATTGAATAATTTAAGTGTCATCATTCTCTTCCTTACTTCATGTAGATTGTATTAAGTCCTGTGTTCCTTCCCTATCTAGTATATCATTTATATTCAACTACACTTCATATTTTCATTTGGAATTATATCCTCTACCTTTTTATCATCCACTTGGATCAGTTCACTAACTTCTCCATTCTTGAAAATCCTCCTTGTGAGACCCATGTTTACTTTGGTTAAATGCTTCCTAGCTTCCAATTATAGGTGACAATCAATTGTTCCTTAAATAGTATTCCCCTCTCATCCATTCTCATAATGGGTGTCATTTTAGGGAGATCTTTGCAAGCCTCTATTAAAACTCGTATTCTAGCGAAGCCAACTCTTTTTATTGTAACTATAGATTCATCTGAGCATAGGAGATTCCTTATAAAACTCTCTAATTGACTCCCTTAATAGTCCAATACCTAATATCTCATTTAGTAACTAGTAATGAAGGAACCAGAATAAAAGAATGGGAACGAGAATGAAAAGTGGGAATTGGAATGAGTATTTAGTATGCAAATACTATAAATGAGATTATGAAAGTTAATAGTTATACCAGTGTTTGGTATCAAATATTAAGAATAGTAATGACAATTTTTACTTATATTTGATTATTATGTGATTGATTTTGTAAATAATTAATTAAAATATTTTATATTATTAATAATTAATAAAAAATTTGTATTCAATAAATAAATAATTAAAATTATTTTTAATGATTCAATAAATTATTACAATAAAATTAAAAAACTTTATGATATAAAATTATTTAAATAAAATAAATAAATTATTAAATAAATTAAGTACAGTGACTTACAATGTTAAGAAGCAATCAGACAAGAATAGTGAAACAAAACACAAAGAAAAAGAGAAGAAAAAAAGAGTTTTAGTTGCTGACGTTTATTAGTTGTTCCTGATATCTGATTCCAGGTTACACTCATATCTACCTTGTTAATAAAAATTCAGGATAATTTAAAATCTATTCTAGATATGTCAGTCTTTATCTTATCAATTACTAACAACTAAACAAGCAAAAATTAAGGAATGTAGCTTACATATATATTCTCATGTCTTCATTCCTAGCTACCAAACATACATTAAGAGTATGTTATGTATACAGGGCAATGATACAAATTTTTTACCATATCGGTTAGTACTAGCCAATATTTAAAATACCAGCTTGTGCCATAAATTTTGAAAAATAAAGGGACTATTTTTGCCAAAAAAAGATAACAGCCACCCCTCCCCCGCTTGCCCCCTTCTTTTTTCTTGAACCTCCTTAGTTCAACATGAAATAATCGATTAAACGATGCTTGAGTTAGCAGAAATGCATTCAAATAGAATTTTCTCAACTTTGGCTCGATCGTTATGAGAAGTCGCATTCATCGACCCTGAATATCCCAACCCTAATTGGGGAAAATTTAAGCATCGATTTGCAGAGGAGTGGGGGTAATCCTTGTTACGAATAACTCATACAACGGATTAGCAATCCGACACTTTAGTCACAAACGTCTATGAATCACTTACTGCTACTTTATTGTTTACTAGTTCTTTTGGTTCAGAACCTTCGTTGGCTTTTGATACACCATCCATGCTTTCCTGTTTGTGCTTTTGAATTTTGATAGGTTGTCGTCCAATCCTTCTTGTTGTTTACTGACTGCGTCAATCAAGTGTATTTGCTTATTTTACTCTTGCGTTGCCGATTTGTCGCACCTTTGTTACAGGAGAGCATGCTTATTCTCCTAAAGTTGTAATATTCTTTACGTTCATCACTATTATTTAATAAATTCAATTTTTACTAATAATGATGATACATTAAATAAATCTTTAAAATAAATTATTTTTAGTTAAATTTATTTTAATCTTTATATAATATTTATTAATAAAATTATTTTATTTTAAAAAAAATAATTTCAAAATTATTATTTATAAACTAATATTTATTTCAAATATATTGTAATTATTTATATATTTTAAATATTTTTAAATTTAATGATATTTATTAATAATTATTAAATTAATTTTATAAATTAAGAAAATTTTTATATTATATAAATTTATTTATAATTTTTAGTAATAATTAATTTTAATTAATTAAATATATAATATTAAATTAAACTATTTAAATTCTTATTAATAATTAATATATTAAATAATTAAATTATTTATAATTAATTGATAGTAAATTAAATAATATATGTTTTTATTTCAAGTTTCACTTCTTGTTAGTTATTTCCTTATCACGAATTCTTATTGTTAATTGTAATATTTAGAGAGTTAACGATCTTCACTGTTTTTTAATTTGATGTTTTGATGTAATTATTATTTATTATATGATAAATTTGAAATACTTTGTATTTTTTAATTTTATATTTTTATGATGATTGAATGATTTTTTATATTAATTGTGGTTATTATTTATATGTGAAATATTTGAAAATTATTGTTAATAAAAATAAATAAATTTTTGTTATTTTAAAATTTTATTATTATGAATTTTGGAGACATGATTGATGTAAAATTACAAAGTATGCAATACAATATACTAATAGATTATATTGTAATTTTAAAAAATTTCATAGACTATTTCATAAATTTAAAAAATTACCCGAAACGGTATATGGTATTGACCAGTACTAATACAATATTGAACCAAAATTTAACTTGGTACCAAATCAGATACGATATTCATAACATTATTGCATGCCAAATAAGAATCGATTTTTGCCTTAAATCTTTAATCTTAATATTGGGCTTCTAACCTAGAAAAAGTAAGAGTTTGTAATTTTAATGCCAAGGTCCCCATTTATAAGATTCCACTTGGAGACATATATCTGCATAGAATATGTTATTATCATCTAGTAAGGGAGCGGTTGGTTCGCATGGGGCAATGATAGTATAAATGAAAATGAATATAGTAAGGAATGAAAATGAATGTAATCATTATAATTATGATAGTTGATTAGGACGAAAGACTAATTACCATTACTATTAACAGTGGTTGGCTTATTGAAAATCTTGAGAAGCAAAATTTTGTTAAATTTTTTGTATTACATCAAATTTTAATATATTCTAATTAATTATATTTAATTTTAATATATTCTAATTAATGATATTTAATTAATTATATTTTTTACTAAAAAGGAAAAAATAAAAAATTAGTTAAACTTTTTATATCAAATTTTAATATGTTCTAATTAATTATATTCAATTTTAATATATTCTAATCAATTAGATTTAATTATTTCATTGTTTCTCTAAAAAATAAATATTAATTAAATTTTTGTTTTACATCAAATTTTAATATATTCTAATTAATTATATTTAATTTTAATTTATCCTAATTAATGATATTTAATTAATTATATTGTTTTGCTAAAAAAGGGAAAAATAAAAATTTGTTAATTTTTTGTTTTAAATCAAATTTTAATATCTTCTAATTAATTATATTTTATATTGTTTGCTAAAAAGGAAAAAATAAAATTTTGTTAAATTTTATATCAAAACTTACTCTATTCTAATTAACTATTTTTAATTTTAATATATTCTAATTAATTATATTGTTTTGCTAAAAATTGTTAAAATTTTTATATCAAATTTTAATATATTTAATTAATTATATTTAACTATAATTAATTTTATTTAATATATTCTAATTAATTATATTTAGAATATATTTAATATATTCTAGTTAATTATATTTAATTAATTAGATTATCTTACTAAAAAAAAGAAAGGAATGACTTTCATTCCTCACACATTTAGGGGTATAAAGTAATCTCTAAAACATAGATATCAAAATATTATTCATGCAATAACAATATATAATCAACCTACTTTTTTCATTCTCATAATGTTTAGTTAAACATAAGGTTTTTAATGGAATAAAATAGAATTGAATGATTTATAATGAAATAGAATGTAGATGGATGTAATATTATAAAATTGTTATTTGGAAGGGATATAAGGGCTCATAATATAATATAGTGAAATGTTGTTTGAAAAAAAAGTTCATAATCTAATATAGTGAAAAGTTGTTTATCATTTTACATTTCATCCTAAATCTCCCAAATCAGAGGTATCTCATTTTTACTGTTTAGGATGGAATGAGATGTAATATAAAACCCTCCTTTTCTATCTCATTCCATTTCGATCCATTGTAAACTCTCATCTCAAAAGATGAAATAGTATTTCATTTCATTAATAAACCCCAACTAAACACACCCTAAGGCCCTGTTTGGTTGGACATAAAGTTTTTAATAGAATGAAATGGAATGAAATGGTTTATAATGGAATAGAATGTAAATAGATGTAATATTGAAAATTTGTTGTTTGGGATGATGGAAGAGTTCGTAATGTAATATAGTAAAATATTGTTTGGAAGATGGATGGAATATAACGTAATGTATATTGGGTTTGAAATGATTGCATGCATCATATGCATGCGTATGTAGCGGAAGTGTCAGAATCTAGATTCCAACATCGTGACAACCTAAAAATCACAGAATCATATATGCATGCATATATATGTAAAGCACATGAAATATCAAACATTGTGGTGATGTTATCGCCTGCAACCAAATATAAAAGAAATCACTTCCGTTAAAACAAATTAATGTAGTAGCGGTAAGCGGATATCGTT
>JANZXP010000168.1:34368-53019 GCA_027576715.1 Erythroxylum flavicans
TAATGAGAAAGAAGATCAAGATATAAGTTCTATATCTCAGAGAAAGAAATCTCCTAAGAATAAGAAGGCAAAGAAGACACATTGTAACATTGTAGAAGAGACCTTGGTTGTACTTGGTGAACAATCAAAAAGGAAGAATGATTTACTTACGAAAAAACTGAGTGAAACATCATCCACCGCAGAGAGTATATCTCAAGAGTGTAACATAATGATGGAATGTATGAAGTTCTTAAATGAATTGGGTGTTGACGATGTGCAATATGGAAAAGCTATAAAGGCTTTACATAATTCTCCACTTTCTCGGAATATTTTTATGAAGATGACAAATATAAGAAAGTTGCATTGGATTAATCACTTTAGTTATATTTTCTGTTATTGCATATCGAATTCTTATTAATTTGGCACTTTTATTTTAAACATTATTTCATAGTTTGATCATTTTAAGTTTGTGAGTTGTATGAATATTTGACTTAATGTACGAATATGTTGTCTACATTCGGTTAAATTTTTTGATTGAATGTTATATTAATTATTTTATGTTGTCATTGTAGTTATATGGATTTCTTATCATATTCTAATGATGAATGTAAGAAAGTAATCATTATTTCTCTAACTGGAGGAGAAAACAAATATTTTCATTTACAAAAGTAACCATGTAGAACTTCTGCGCTACAAGGTCATGATTGGATAATGGAACTTTTGAATGAGAATCCTACAAGGATTTATGAAAACTTAAGAATGACAAAGATAATCTTTTTGAGCTTATGTGATGAGATGAGCAGTTTAGGAGGCTTAAAGGCAACAAGTCATTTGACTGTGGAGGAACAAGTAGCAATTTTCTTGATGACTATAAGGCATAGTGAGACAACTAGAGTCAATGCAGAACACTTTCAACATTCGACCTAGACAATTTCGAAGTACTTTTGTAAAGTCTTATATGCAGTTAATCGTCTTGCAAAACGATTCATTACTCTACCATCTTTTACTAATAAACCTCCTTAGATTCAACAAAATTCAAAATTCTTTCCATATTTTCAGGTACATTTATATATTTAATTACTATTTTAATCATGTTCTTATGATTAATAATTACTTTAATATATATTTTAATTTTAGGATTGTGTTGGAGCAATAGATGGTACACATATTGATACCTATGGTCCAACCAATGAATAAATACCAAATAGGGGAAAAAGAATTAATCCAACCGAAAATATTATGTGTTTTTGCCCATTTGAAATGCATTTTACATATGTAATGGCTGGATGTGAAGGTATTGCAAATGACTCTCGAATTCTTTTAGAAACAATGACAAATCCAGCAAATCAATTTCCTATGCTTCCACAAGGTAATATATTATTTTAAATAAACATAGTAATTATGATTCATTTTTAATATTTTTTGTTAATATTATATTCTTTATATATTAGGCAAGTACTATTTGGTTGATTAGGGCTACACTAATATGCCTGGATTTCTTTCACCATACCGAGATGAAAGATATCATTTGCAAGATTATAGAGGCAGAGGAAGACCTCAAGGTCTACAGGAATTGTTTAACTACAAGCATTCTTTATTAAGAAATGTTATTGAAAGATGTTTTGGAGTTTTAAAAGCAAGATTTCCTATACTTAAAAACATGCTGAGCTATGATATGAAAAAACAAAAATACATCGTTATTGCTTGTTGTATTATACATAACTATATTAGAATCTATGGACAAAGCGATAAATTATTTGACATTTGCGTAAAAAATGAAGAACAAAATAAGGAAAGTCAAAATGAAGATGTAAATTCTCAAGTGGAGTATAATATCACTCCAGCATAACTTCGAGATATGTTTTGGAAGCGAGATGAAATTGTTAGACAAATATGGAGTGATTATATTATTGTTAATTGATTTATGTTTCTTTTTGTAAATGATAATATGATGGATATATTTTATTGATTATAATGACTTAATATAGTTTTTAATCTATGTAATTTTATTATATACAATTAATGTGTAATTTTTAATAATATTTGATTTGCATATATTTTAATTTTAGCTATAATGATAATTAATTATTTAAAAATATATTATATTATATTATAATTATTATACATAAGAGTATAATTACAAAAAAATGGAAACAAGATGATAAAACCAAACTTGTTTTTGTTTTTAGTTTTTTATTACAAATCACAATCAAACATGTTTTTGTTTTTCAGTTTTTATATTACAAATTTCAACCAAATAAGTTTTCGTTTCTTTAAGAAAAAATAGAAACCAAAAATAGGAAACAGAAATAAAAAACAACAATAAAAAAATAGAAGTGGAATCAAACAGCCCCTAAAATTTTAAAAAAGAAATCATGTTCAATTAAAAAGTCACGATTGTGACTTGTTCAAGTTACAACCGTGACAAATAATTTTTTATATATTTTATATATTAAATTAATAAAATTTTATTATTAATTATATATAATTTATTATTAATTATAAAAATATTATTATTAATTATTTAATAAAAGTTATTATATTAAAATTTTTATTCTATTTTATGTGATTTATATTTAAAAATAATTTATTTATATTTTATTTATTTAGAAATTATTGATATTACAGTCAAGAGAAATAATTGGTATTATAAAAATAATTGATATTATGAAAAACTAATAAATATATAGAAATGTGTTGGTTGATATTAGAGTAAAGAGAAATAATTGATATTATTAAAAATTATTAAAGATATATTAAATAATATATATTTATTAGTTTATATTTTACTATAAACTTTCAAATCAAAAATTTCTTAATTTTAATGTTTAGAATAAAATAGAATATAATATAAAATCCTCTACTTGCAATTCATTGAGATACATTTCCAAGTAATGTCGTTGTATTAATTAACATCCTACCCAACTTGCTGGCGACTTCGATGTCTTCCAAAACCATTAACAAGCACCGCCTAACACTTCTTGGAGTCCCCGTATTTGTCCCCTGCCTAGGAGTTCATGACTTTGAGAGGGCCTCTTGTCCATGAAGGGTCCAACGAGAGTTACCTCCCACATCCCCATTCCTTCTTTAATTATATCCAGATCTGACGAGACAATAGTTTTACCTTCTATGTTTGGTGGGCAGAATTGGATCTTGAAATCTGAGGAATCGTTCAATTCAACTTTGCATTTAGAGCACAGTGATGGAATCATTTCCGAGGGCCAAAACGAAGCCATTTACGAAACGGACTCACACTACGGAGCTTGGGTGCATAGCTTGCGAGGAGCTGAGCGACGTCGGCGCCGGAAAAGAGGGGTGGCTTGTGGAGAACCCCAACCTCCACTGCGCACTCGGTAGCCACTCCATCGCCATCGCCAACGGCTCTGTCATCTTAATCACCGGTTGGGACGATGGCCCACGGTTCAGGATCCGACCCGAGCTGTCACCGATCCAGTCTGAGTTCATCACTGCCTTGGAATGGCTTATTTACGACGAGATTCGAGTGATTGCTGTAGGGACCTCTTCGGGGTATTTGCTGGTTTATTCATTGGATGGGCATTTGGTCCATAGACAGGTTTGTTTTTGAGTATTCAAGCTTCTTTGGTTAAATTTGTAGAAGTCTGGATTTCAAAGATGGTGATATTTTGTTTGGGCTTTGAAGATGGTATATCCTGGGAAAATTTTGAAATTAAGAGTTCGAGGAACTAAGAAAGATTTGACCCATGATTCTTACTCAAATGACGTCTCAGTCGTTTTCTCTGGTATAATTGCTCGCTTTGATGGCTCTGATATTCAGGTGCATATTTACGTAAAAAATTGTTTTGAACTTCTCTTAACGAATTAGTGCTTTGGTTTAAGATTGGGTTTTGCTTTTCTTTGGTGATTAATGTGTTATCCTTAGAATCTGCTGCAAGAATGGTTCAAAAATTCTCATGCATCATTCTGGAATGAAAAAGAAATGAACTCAGAAGATTCGGGAAGCTTTTTCAGAACATTGCATTACCAAATGTGGAATATTGGCAAGCACGGTTTGTGTGCAGATGCTGCAATTACTGATATTATGCCACCTCCGTTGATGGAAGCTCAGGTAATAGCATTTGATCCTTAAGCTTGTAAGCGAATGCTTTCTTTAGGAGCCTTTGCAGTGTAGAGCAGCAAACATATTTCACACTTTCTGGTGCTTGAGTTCAGCTATTTTTATTGTTGGGCAGTCAAGCCAACGTTATTATTGTGCTGTGACAATTGGAGAGAATGCTGTAATTTCTGCTTTCAGGTTTGTTTTTTGTGCTTTGCCATGCAGTATTTTTTTCAATATATCTGAAAATCATTTTGTAAAAATCAATACTTTTGACCTTAAATTAACACCATTATGTGTTATTTTGTTTTACGGCATTTACTAAAATCTTTTTGAATCTTTAAAGACTTTCAGAAGACAGAAATAGGTCTTTAGTGGGAGCTATTCTTTCAAAAGTGGTACCAGCAACATTTTCAACAATAGCTTCCTTCTCTAAAATGATATGGAGGAGTGAACCAACGTTTAGCAAAAGGTCAGAAGTGAAGCCTCAGTCATTTGCTAAAGGTAAGTTTCTTGGTTATATTTTGTTTTTTAATTCACAGAGATTTATGTGTCAAAAGTACTTAGAGAAAGTATGCTTGCATTATGATTTAAACTTATTGACTGTTATGTTTCAGCTTGATAGGTTCTCATATGCCCCATCACAGTCATGCTTGTTTTTTATTGCCTAGAGTTGTATGCTGCTAAGTTCAGTTAGTTTAATCTCACTTGTGTGTATAAAATGACCAAACAAGATTGAAAGTATTGTCATTCACAATTTTTTCCATTTACAGTTGTTAAAGATCTTAAAGATTTAATATTATTGTTATGTGTAATTATATATAATATTGTAACTCAAATATCCTATGATAAAATAATTTAGTTACTTCTATTAAGAAATATTAACATTAGCTTGTATTTTGCTGCTATTATCAATAGATTGGTTAAACTTAGTCAATAGCATATTTTAGTATCTTTGTATTCATGGGTTTAAGCTTCATAATAAAACCATGCAAATCTTGTATTCTTTCTTCTCTTTACGCTTTCTCATTTATTCTAGTTTCACATGGTATTGGAGTCTAAAGCCATATTTCTGAAAACCACACCCATCATCTCTAGAATCTGTTTTCTATGTTAAAGAATATTGCTGCATCATTACTATGTTCTACTCGTCAAATTGCTTCTTTTCCTTTCTTTTTGTTATTGACTTAGCCACTGCTTTCTCCATAATTCTCTTCTCAACCATTGGCTACTTCTTCATACTCTTCTCCTCTAGCTCTTTTACTAGAATCACCCCTCATATGTCTTGTTTTAACCTTCTTTCTCTACACAATTAAACTCTAAAAAAACCTTGACATTGATGTTATCTCAGATAGATATATCATCATTGTTGAGCACTATGCATCACCATATCGCCCTAGAACAAGTAGCATCATTGAAATACTCTAATCACTAGCACCTCCTCACTCGCCAATTCGCTCTTTAAACATTAAATTGGCAATGCCTAGATATTCAAACATTTTGTGTTTAATAGCTATTAGGTAGAAAAAATACAAAACCATTTATCTATTTCAAAAGGGCTCCTTATATCATCATTTGAAGTATCCACATGCAAACTAGAAACGAAAAGCATTCATTAACTTGAGGGTGAGCAGCGAGGATCTTTTAACTTAATTGATTTATTATTAGTATTATGAGTATCCAATAGAAAAATATTACTTTAATATCCTATATGTTGCCCAAATAGGTCCTATAGAGGTTAAAATCCTCTTCCAGTGGACAATTCCTTCAATCTTCAACATGCTTCACAGTCAATCTCTTCGTATGATCAATTTTTCTTGGGTCAAATTGCACATCAAAAGCTTTGATTTTGTCAAATCAATTGGATCATGTTGCTCTTTAAGTATTCCATTTTTAATCTGTTCTTTGCTTTTGCTTGAAAGTGGATAGTAGATTAAGTTGTAATTCACTTGCAATTAGTCTTGAACTTTGAAATGTTCTTAAGGAATTAATTACGAGTAAAACATTACTAACTTGATATTTTGTTACCAAAAAAAGGCTATAAATCACCTCTGTTTGACATTATATTAAATCGTTTCAGGTATTCTGTTTAAGAATATTAGTATCAACCTTTATTGGATTAATATTATGAGATCAATTTAATCAATAACACCTCCTAGTGTCTGCGATCTTTGTATTCGCATTATTATCTTTGTATCTTTGGCTATAATTCTTGTAGTTAAACTAGTGAATCTTGTATCCCTTTTTCTCTTTTCTCTTTGTCATTTATACTCTTCACAACAATATTTATGATTGTTTTGTCTTTGGGTTTACAATCTTTGCACTTATTACTGTGGTTTTCTTCACTTAGTTTAAAGTTTTCCTTTTCATTTGCTCATTCTCGCTTTGCAACTAGTTCACATGTGTGTGTGTTCTCTAGAGTGGATTTATGCATGTGAAGAAGTAGAGACCTAGATTAATTTTTAACTAAATATGGAATTTGTTTCGCTATCTAATAAACCCATAGACAACGGGAGAAATTTGTCACAAGCTACTATTAAGCTAGCTTGTGTTGTATATGTAAACATGCTTAAATAAAAGCTCTCCAAAACTTTTTTCTTTTAGAGAAATTTTTGGTGATTTCCTAAAACTATAATTTGTGGCAGCTTCTCCATTAACATGTTTGATGGATCATCCAAGAAAAGGCGAAAAGCTAACATTATCACCTAGTGGAACATTGGCTGCAATAACTGATTCACTTGGTCGTATATTGCTCCTGGACACTCAGGCTCTTGTGGTGGTGCGACTTTGGAAGGTTAGATTCTACCATTTATGTTTTTAATAAATTTCCAGTGCAATTATCTTGTCTCCATTGTTAGATTTTCTTGTCAGGGATATCGAGATGCTAACTGTCTATTCACGGAGATGCTAGTTCATAAGGATATTGCACGTGCAAGTTCCTCGTATTATGAACTAACAAAAGGTGATTATTGCCTGTGCCTTGCTATTCATGCACCTCGGAAAGGAATAATTGAGGTAGCTTTCTTTCTAGCTTTCTTGCCTTTTAGTGCTTCATTTTGTCTTCATGGATCATAAGAATTATGTTATACATTAACTATTTACTCTTACAACTATGGTTTCTCCATAAATATCAATGTATTTGAATTACATTAGATATTCTTGGATGCCAAAAGCATTCTCACTTCCTTCCTATCAATATTGGTTTGAATCAAATGCATCGAAAATTTGTCAACAAGTAGATGAAGTGAATATAGAAAATGCTAGGAACTAAGCTAAAAATCTAGAAAGAGATCGTTTACAATGAGTATTAGTTGTTAAACATTTAGTTACTATTTACAATGAGTATTAGTTGTTAAACATTCAATTACTTTTATTACTTCGTGTGGATATCTTGGCAATTGAGAGGTCCAAGTTGTAAGTCTTTGTCGGCAAATTCAATCCAAATTGTAATGATGCCAATAGCAATGCAAGTACGCATTATCTAATTCAAAACGATTTTGTGTTCTAATCCAATGTTTTGTTTGGTCAATTAAGTATCTCCAATTGATCATTCAACTGTTGCTTTATTGAAACTCAAAGTTGAGTGGACCTTTCTATAAGTTACTGTGTGAAAACGTAATCTGTATGATTGTGTCCATAAAATCTAGTTCTAATTATGCCCATAAAATTAAGATAAAGTATCCCAATGGGATCTAACAAATCTGTACAAATATAGTTCCTATTTTGTACTAAGGTTAGTGTTTATAAAGCTAATGTATGTTTATTAGTCAGATATGAAAAAAAATTCCTCCTTCAAATTTTGTCATAGTATTAGAGCTATAGGTTTTTCTAGAACTAAAACCTTCAGTTGTTTTCCGATTCCTTTTCTTGTACTCTGCATTCAGATATCAAAACGGAGTATCTTTGCCAGCCTTCATGTTGGTTATTTCTACTTCCCGTGAAAGGCCTTAATTGCCTAAAAAATGTTTTTTAGTCCTTGGAGACGTCGAAAGTTGTAAAGAAGACACTATACTCAACAACCTACAGAACTCCAAGGCATACATGCTGCATATGGATTAGATGGGAAAAATTACCTAAAGCGGTCCCAATTTGTTTGTATCGTGCTAAAAGAAAAAGGGAAGATTAGTCATATGATAGGTATTGGACCTAAGCCAAAAGATCCTCAGTTTGAAGCATGGAATCAAGAAGACTCCATGATATGGCAAGGTTATGGAATTCTATGATTCTTGAAATTAGAGACACATGCAAGTTTTTGAATACTGCCAAGGATATTTGGGATTCAATTCAACAAAGCTATTCTAAAGATAGGGAGAAGTTAAAGTGAAGACAATTGCTGCAAAACAAGGAAACCAAATAGTCACTAAATATGCCAACCAATGGAAATCCTTATGGCAAGAACTCGATCTCTGCAAATTGTTAAAAACAAATTGTCCTGTCAAGGATCCAGATTCTTGGCAAACCAGAGGTACCATGTTTTAATTTGGTTGTGGCACTAATTCAAACTGAGGAAAGTAAAAGAACACTCATACTTGAATCACAAGTTATGAACAACTCAACCATGGTGGCTAGTGACCAATAAATCGGCCACAAACATGAAAAGAGCGTCCTATTTTGAGATTGGAAAACCTAGTCACGCACACGCCATATGCGTGAAAAGTGTTGGAAGCTTCATGGAAAACCCTTAAATAAAGAATGGGAATAGAAAGGGGAGTAGTCAAGGAGCAAAGCCTAAGTCCATGTTGTTGCAACACAAATCAGTGAATTAGCACCACAAGAGCCAAGTAGACATAGCCAAGAAGAGGTTAAGAGGGTGAGATAACTTATTAGCAACCCTAAACACCCATTAGTTAATTGCTCTTTGGCATATTCAAGTGAGTTTTCATTCTTTATTAGATTAAATGTCTCGCGTACAACCTCTGCCAACTCTTAGGTCATGGACTCTAGAGCTACCAGCCATATGACTCATTCACCAAACTTTTTTTCCACCTATGTCCATGTCCTAGTAGTAGAAAAATAGCTATAGCTGATGACTTTTTGACAACTGTAGCAGGTGCAGGAGATGTTAAAATAAGTCCTTCACTAACCCTAAGAAATGTTCCTTATGTCCCTAAATTATCCAGAAACCTTATTTTCATACAAAAACTAACTCAAGATTTATGTTGCAACGTAGTTTTCATCAAAGTTATTGTGTATTTTAGGACAAGGATTTGGGAAAGATGATTGGACATGCTAAAGAATCGATGGCCTCTACTACCTTGAAGCATGGAATCAGTCAAACATTTTCAAGGGCAGATTATCTCATTCCTTTATTTTAGAACTTATTTCATCCAATAAAGAAAAACTTTAGCTTCATCATCGCCGACTTGGACATCCATCTTTTAGGATTATTAAAATTCTATTTCCTTTTATGTTTAAAGGTTTAGATGTTGAAAATTTTATTATGAAGTGCATGAACTTGCTAAACACGAGCATATACCATTTCCAGTTAGTAATAAAAGAAGTCCTTTTCATCTCATTCATAGTGATATTTGCGGACTTTCTCCTATTCTTAATGTCTGTGGGGCGAGATAGATTGTCTTATTCATGGATGATTGCACTCGTGTCACTTGGCTTTTGCTTTTCAAACACAAATTCGAAGTTGGTTTGGAGTCCGCATCCAAAGGTTTTAGTCAGGTAATACTTGGGATTATTTTAATCCATTCAAAGGAAAGGATAGTCCACGAGTCCTCTTGTGCTAATACTCAACATCAAATGGGGTAGTAGAAACGAAAAACTTTCACCTCCTTGAAACAATCTGAGCCTTTATGTTTCAAAAAAATATGCCTAAATCGTTTTAGAGGGAAGTTTTTCTTATAGCAACTCATCTCATAGTTCATTTGCCTTCTAGGATCTTAGGATTCAAGAGTCCCATGGAAAAACTCTTAACCTTCTAACCTCTACACACTACTAATAATCTTGTTCCTAGAGTTTTTGGGTGCATATCATTTGTCCATGTCCATAGTCAAATTGAGGGAAACTAGATCCAAGGGCAATAAGATGTGTGCTTGTAGGATATTTATCCCCTTAAAAAGGGTACAAGCCACCCTCCATCAAAGAAGTTCTATGTCTCAAAGAATGTTACTTTTCATGAACATGAGTCTTACTTCAAAAATCCTTCTCTTCTGGGGGAGAATTTAACAAGATAAGGATAATGACTTCCTTGACTTACCACTTTTCATGCTAGAAAATGAGCATCCATCTATCCCGTATTTACACCTAACCAACACCATCTGAATTGCACCACCTGAACATGCAGTTGAAGAATTTTGAAATGCATTTACAATTGAAAATCCTCAAGAAAAAACAGATTTTGCTCTTGAAAACATGAGATTTGGTAAAGGGCAAGTGTTTGCAAGGAAGAAAAAGGTTGCTACAAAATCTGTGCAAGTCTAAAATTCCAATCCAAGTCCTGAAATTGAGGTAACGATTTCTAATCCTTTTTACACAATGAAATTGAATTTCAAGTGAGTGATGATATCTATGATTTTCCTATTGCTATTAGAAAAGGAGTGAGAGAGTGCAAAAAAAGACCTTTATATCCTCTAGCACATTTTTTTTGCAAAAAGGGTAAGTGTTTGCAAGGAAGAAAAGGTTGCTACAAAATCTATGCAAGTCCAAGAGTCCAACCCAAATCTTGAGATTGAGGTAACAATTTCTAATCTTTTATTACAAAATGAAACTGAATTTCAGGTGAGTGATGATAACTATGATTTTCCTATCGCTATTAGAAAAGGAATGAGAGAGTGTAGAGAAAGACCTTTATATCCTCTTGCAGACTTTTTTTGTTCTAAAAATTGTTCACCATCACACAAAGCCTATTAGTCTAAACACCATTACCTTCCCTATTGTTACAAAGGTTTTTCTAGACACTGAACTTATACCGAAGTTGTGCGCACTCCTTTGCAGGACAATCTCACTTAGGTCCATTAAAGCAAGACTCAGCTTTCTCACGTGATCGTTGACCAATAAAATCTTGTTCTCGTATGTGTCACGACTCTCAAAGTGTTTAACTCTCGCATTCAGGTAAGAATATTACAAAAGTATTAAATAATTATAGGTAACAATAAACACACAAGAGCTATGATAAAAATCAACCTTTATTACTTCTTTAAAAAAAAAAAAAAGAATGTTCTCCTCAATGTGCTCCCTTCCCCTTTGTCTCTCTTCCCTAAGAGCAAGACTAAAATAAGCTATTTATAGGTACTTCTCGTTTTACAATTCAGAATCTTAATTGAATTGAACTAACTAGATCACCTCTATCCTATCCTTCTCATATTATATCACACTAATCATTTGGATGACATCTCAATCCAAATAGGTCTTTTTTCCAGTAAGATTTAGCTACATCACAACTAAGAAGATTAGAAATTATGTTTAACTATGAATGATGCACCCATATTTATAAAGATCTCTACTATCTTCAGATGATCCTCCTACATTATCTTTATCTTTTACAACTAATGTATATTTACTTTGATCTTATCTGCCTCATCTTCTAAGATCTCCCTTTGATCTCTATTCGTTAATTATAAGTCATCCAAGCCCAATGCCTTTCATATCACATTGGTCCAGTCCAATGCTTACCCATGGCAAGCCATTAGTCGTGATCAACCTATTTGAGCACATTAAGTCCTTAGAACTCTCACATGTCTGGCTCATGCGTATAATCTAGCTAACCTTTAACCCAAGGTCCATCTCAAGCTATCTTTTGGTTTTACATCCGAATATTACATCTCACCAAAGATTTTCTCCAATTTACACCAATGCATGTCAACTCGTCGACAATGCTTATTTTCTTTGTCTATTGACAAGTTTTTGCCTTATTCCATCGCCTCGAGTATCAAACATTGGTCAAAACTCTCTAATGCTCGCACAATTTCGCAATTAGGACTTAAGGATTTAACACCAACCTTTTTTGAGGCTTTGTTCAATGAGAAATGAAAACAAGTTATGAATGTGGAGATGGAGGCATTGGAGAAAAATAAAACTTGGGAGTTGGTGAAGTAGTCGATTGGGAAGAAATTGGTGAGATGTAAATGGATGTACGCAGTTAGATATAGAGTAGGTGGATCAATAGAAAGATACAAGGTTGATAGCCAAGAGATATAGAGTAGGTGGATCAATAGAAAGATACAAGGTTGATAGCCAAGAGATATACTTAAACCTATGGAATTGATTATCTAGAGACTTTTGCTCCAGTTGCAAAGTTGAATACTTTTAGAATTTTATTGTCACTTGTAGCTAAGTATAGTTGGGTATTACAATTTTGTGTGAAAAATGCATTTTCACATTAAGAACTAGAAAAAGAGATTTATATTGAGATTCTGCCAGGTTATGGAAAGAAATTGGCTACTCATATTGTTTTTAAATTGAAGAAAGCATTGTACAAACAAACAATCACTACGAGCATAGTTTGGAAGATTTTCAAGAGTTATGATGCCTATGGGATACAAACAAAGCCAAGGGGACCGCATATTGTTGATTAAACCCTCATCTACAGGAGGAGTCACAATTCTCTTGGTGTATGTTGATGACATAATTGTGAGATGAGATGATGTTAAAGAGAAAGAGATCTTAATGTCTGTATAAAGAATTCGAGGCACTAGGGAGATTGAAATATTTTCTCAAGATTGAGGTTGCTCATTCTAAACAGGGCATTTTTATCTCCCGAGAGAAATGCATCATAGGTCTTCTCAAGGAAATAGGTAAAACAGCATGCAAACCAGCAAGTACTCCAATAGATTCAAATATTAAACTTGGAATAGTAGAGAAAGATAATACAGTGGACAGGAGATCATGTCAACGCCTAGTAGGAAAACTCATTTATTTGTTTCACACACGACTAGATATGGCATTTGCAGTTAGTGTGATTAGCTAATTCATGCATAATCCAGAGGAAATCCATTTGCATGCAGAAACTTTATCAACGCAGCACAACATGATAGAACAAAACACGTCGAAGTTAACAAACACTTGATCGAGGAGAAGTGGGAGAGTAGGTTGATTTGCACACCTTAGGTATCTCCACATAGTCAACTTGCAGATATGCCTATTAACCGGCTTGATGGGGAGTGTGGGAAAACATAATCTGTATGATTATGTCCATAAAATATAATACTAATGATGTCCATAAAATTAGGATAAAGTATCCCATAAATCATGGGATCTAACAAATCTGTATAAATTTATTTCGGAAGTTGTACTAGGGTTAGTGTTCTAATGTATGTCTATTAGTCAGATATGATTAAAAATTCCTCCTCCAAATTCTGTCAGTTACTTCTGTTTATTTTCTTTGATGTTCACTCTGTCAAATAATGGCATTGGACTGTTTCTTATATCAATTGGTGCAATGCCTTTTTATTTCCCCAGCTGAGGTTAATCCTTGTAATTCATGTGCTAAAATCTTTTTCCATATGTTTTATAGACTCATGCTATTCATTTTGGTTGCTAGATTGCTTTTCTTTTATTCCTGATTCCTGCCATGCCCTCTATTATCGTCATCTACGGTTTGCTTTTCTTTCCTTTCCAAATGCGGTGACTAATTAAAAAAAAAAAAAACAAAGAAAAGAATGTGGGGATTGAGTTGCCAAATGGTTTGTAGAAGGAACATTCTAACTGGATATCTCCATGCAATAGTTGTTTAAGATCAATAGCGAGAAATGACGTCTTTGAAATACTATAGCAGTTGTATCAGGTGTAAGATAGTCGGTAGTAAACCTGACTTGCCAGATTTCTTGTTTCCTTCTAGCTGAGAATTTTCTATGTATTAGTTAGCTTATCACTCATGTAAAGAACTGCATTTTACTGCAATCCAATATTCTTGTTTTGAGATTTTATTCTTAGATTTTATTTATAGAATGATTCTTTTTCTTTTATCTTATGTTGGTCATTCATGTAGGTCTGGGAGATGAGAACTGGACCGCGTCTTCTAACTGTTCAGTGTGCTAAGGGGAGTAAAATATTACAACCAGCTTGTAGGTTTGGATCCTCATTGAACTCTCCTTATGTTCCTCTGGAAGTGTTCTTGTTACATGGGGATTCCGGTCTTTTGTCAGTTATAAATCATTCCCTTGTGTGAGTTTCTGGAAAAGCTATTCTTTAATTTTGTTTAACCCTCTGCTCACGTTATTCTTAATGATGCTATATAATAGGAAGGTAGGTTGGAATACGAACAACCCGTTAGGCTTCAATCGGCCTGGTCGTTTAATATATTTTTGCTTTTTTTATATATTTATTTTAAGAGAATTTGAAAATTTGAATTTTTAAAATTCATAAATTATAAATTATAACATAATCATTTATAGTAAAGTGTAAGATGAAATTATTTATAAATTATACAAAAATATTTATATAAAATAAAAGATATAAAATACGAATCAATATATATTTTTAAAAAATATGAAGCAATGATAATGTTGCCAACTTATCATAATTATTTCGTACAAATAAGTGAATTTAATTTTAATTTTGTAATTTTATTGTAACAATTAATTGTAATGTAAATGTAAAAAAGTTATTATCTAAGTATAATGAATTTATTTTAAATATTATTTTTACGTGTTTAATAAATTATCATTTTTTAATATGGTTTTTAAAAAATATGTTTATTGAGTTTATGATGTAATATTTTCAAACTTTTAATGTTTTTATAAATTATATACAAAATTTTTAATTGATGCAGTTATTGTACTTTTGGTTATTATTGATTTTTTTAACTTGTGGAGTTGTATAAATATTATTTTCTTTTCATATTATATCTATTATTAAATAATCATTTTAAAATTTTATATTTTTATTACACATATTAAAAGAAATTAATTAATATGATGGTTAATCTTAATGCATTTAAACTCTTTTATTTTATTTTTATATTTAGACAATATATACATTATGCATATATATATGTATATGAATCTTAAAATGAATTAATCACTTTAATCTTAATATATAAATTTCAAAATAATATATAAGTAATTGATTTATAAAATCAAATATGTATAGTATATTATATTGAAAATGAATATTATTTTATTAAAACTAGAATATATTTTATAAATAGTTTTTATAGCTTTTTTATAAATTATTATTTTTATTGCTTTTGAAAATAGTTCTTTTTTTTTCTAAGATCATTATATTCTAATTAATCTAAATTTATATTCATAATTTTTTATTTCTAAATTATAATATTAGAAGATTCATTCTTAAATAACTTTAATCAAAAGTTTGTTAAGAGTAATTCTTTACTCAAAACTTTGATATAAGTTTTATTTTAAATTCTTCTCGTCCTTGAAGTGTTATAAGTATACCATATGTCATAAATTTTATAAAAATTTCACCATTTTTTAAATATATATATTATGTCACAATTTTAAATTATAACAACATATAATTACGATATAAGAAAGTTATGAATTATCGAATATTAAATTACCAAAATTTTTATATCTTTTTATTTAATCCACTTAATATTTCATTCGAATAAAACTATATCATCAAATGAAAACATAACATCACTCATTTCTTAATGTTTTAAGTAATATTTTAGGCATAATGAGATAAATATTAACATAATTCGTGTTAAAAGTCATTAAGTCAGGTTTAGATTCAAAGATGATACATACATTTGCATATCATCAATGAGAAAATACATTTTAAAATTTAAATCTTGAGATGTATTTATTGGTATGATTAATCAGAGATTTTTATTTAATTGATTAGAAATTTGTATGAAAAGTCATTAGTTAATAGTTATAGTTAAGAATTTCAATTCAATTAATTACAAATTTTAAATTTAATTAAATAATTTATTCATTATTATAAGAGAGAATTGATAAATCCAAATTCATTAATTATAGAAAATTTTGCTGTACACAAATGATTATCTAAATTATCTAAATCATCTTACAAGAAATGATACAATTTACAAAATTAAGATAATATTATGTTGGATAGACTAGAGAGTGGAGACTAAAAGAACGTCTTTTAATTGACTAATTGTACTTGTTAGTAAGATTGTCAATAGTTTGGATCCAATCATCTGTATGTACAAACGTTATATTTAGTAATATAATATTAAAATAAAAATAATATTTAGTAATGCAATATTAAATAAAAAGAAAATTAAAAATACCTTCATCTTCATATATTTGGTCAAAATAATCTTCAATTGGTCGATTAATTTCACTAGTCCCCTTCACATTAATATCTGTGGTTGTAGGAAAATAAAAACACAAGATTAGGTAAGATAATAAAAAGATAGATAAAATAAATATATTTAAAAGAAAAGAATTTATCATCAATATCTTCACTATTTAACCATCTTTAAGTACACATGAGGGCTTTCACAATGCGATAATGAAGTCGAATATGATGAGGAGTATTGACCCAATCACTAGTACTAAATGCAGACTCTGAAGTAGTGATTGATGATGGAATAACTAACAAGTCCTATGCAATGACTTGCAAGATTAGATAATTATGTGCAGACATTTTCCACCATGAAAATATATCGAACGACTCACTTTCAGTTTCAGGAACACAATTTGTGAAAAAAATATTTATCCAACTTCATCCTTTTATAAGAAATCCTAGCCCTTTTCTTTTTCAAAAATTTTTAAAGAGAATATGTCAATAATGGGTCAGAAGTAAGGTCGAACTTGAAACTGAAGTCAAAGTTGAACTGCCAATGACTTACTTTCAATTTCAGGATCACAATCTGTGAAAAAATATTTATCTTTGTCGTATTATAAGAATTCCTAGCCCTTTTCTTTTTAAAAAAATCTTAAAGAGAATATGTCAATAATGGGTCATAAGTAAAGGTCGAACTTGAAATTGAAGTCAAAGTTGAGCTGCCTGCAGCACTGCTAAGATCCTGATCATATGAGTTTGTTGCATTCTGACTTCATAATCATTAAACAATTGATACCATAATTGTTTCATGGTATGTAGACGCTCTTGAACTTCACCACTGTATAATGCATTAAAAATATATTCAACCTTGTCCATCTTATATCTCAGGCTCAACACATATAATACTGCAACAATATCCCAACCTTAGACCGATAAGAATTAAACTTCTCTGTCATCCGCTCCACCATAGTCTGAATCACTGTATTGAAGTCAAACATCCACAATGATAAAAAATGCTTTATGTTGGACATAGTGCTAAAGATATAGTACGAAGTTGGATATTTTGTTCCTGAAAATAATTCAATCTAATTATTAAATAATTTCAACTTCATACAAAGTTCTCTAGCCAAGTCGCATTGATCCTCTGATAGTACATAGGTATACTGAGAATCCCTTTCGGGTAGTCTAATAAACAGCTGAGCATATGAGATTGCCGACTCCAACATCTTAAAGGTTGAGTTCCATTTGATAGGACAATCCAAAACCAACTTCTTTGAATTTGGAATGCATAAATTTGTGCATCATCTTCAAAAGTTTCAACTCTTTTAGGAGTTGCACTCCAATATAAAATACTATTCCGAACACACTCTATTGCTTCCATTATCGTCTCGAACCCATCCTTCACAATCAAGTTAAGAATATGCACAAAACAATGCATATGAAATAACTTAGCTCCAGCCAATAAGCTCCTATCTCGCGTCTTACCCTTCGACTTCTCAATCATAACATCATTTGTGCTACAATTATCTGTTGTGATGGAGGATACTTTGTTATCAATGTTCAAATTCATCAAGCAGTCTTTCAATACGTTTTCCAATTTTTCACTTATATGTTGTGTCGGCACAACTATCATGAAAAAGCATATCAACATGAATCATAAATTCATAAAATAACGAAAAAAGTAAATGATAACAATATTAAAGGATATAAATTACCTCAAAAGTCTATTGCATAACTTGCAATCATTATTAATACAATGTGTCGTTACTGCCATGTAACTATTCTTTTGGTTATCGACTGTCCACATGTCCGTTGTTAATGACAATTTGTCTTTGAACACTCAATAATGCTCTTAATGTTTCTCTTTTATTTTCCTCATAAATTTTGAAAATATCATTCCTCACAATATTCTGACTTGGAATCTTAAAAGTTGGTTGGATTGAATTAAGAAATATCCTGAATCTTTTGATTTCAACCATAGATATTGGTTTTTCATCTCCAATAATCATATTATCCATCAAAATTCTTGATCTATAGTTATCAAAAGTTATTACGGTCATTTCATTCTTTCCTTTCATAAGGTTATGGGTCATAAATATTTGACCTCCTAAAACCATCTTCCCTTTAGTATATGATTTGATATCTCTCTTTAAATAAGACGTTCTACCTTTCGAACTACTTGAATACAACTTTTAACAATAATTGCACTCTGCCTTTTCAATTCTGTCGGTCAATATATTCTTCTTAAAGTGATTCCAAACATCTAACAAAAAATATATAAATACTTGAGATTAGAAATAAGAATGTATTAAGAAATGACACATTCTTAATCAAAATACTTTGCCTACATTCTAGTTAAAATATTCCATATAAAACAAAATGTTCAAGAAAATCAAAGAATGTCCAAACTTTGAATATGCTAGAATGTC
>JANZXP010000168.1:62606-74694 GCA_027576715.1 Erythroxylum flavicans
TGTTACTATTCACAGACTTTTTCTGTGTTACTGTTCACGGACTTCTTCTATGTTACTGTTCACAGACTTCGTCTGTGTTACTGTTCACGGATTTCATCTGTGTTACTATTCACGGTTTATCTTCTGCCCTATTTTCAACCCTTCAGAAGATTCGAGTGGTCTTTGAGGTCTTCATGAAAGTTGTAGCTCTTGAAGTCCTCTTTCAAACTATCCAAAGAAACTAAATTAGATGCCTATAGAAAAAGTTATGCTTATAGCCCCGAAGCAGGTACATGTGTAAAATGGTGGACTCACCAACACTAGTCCTTAAGGTATTCGGATTGAAATGGAGCATTAGACAAGTTGACTATTTAGCTGCAAGTCGACTATTAACAATCAGACCTGTCAGTTGGATAAATGGATTAGTCGACTATTCGAAGAACGGAGCTGAGCTTAGAAAGGGGATTTTTGAATGCAAGTATAGTTGATGAATGTATGTTATCCGAATGCGATCACCGGACTTCGAAAACGGGGTCCGACGTCGTATGGTATCAGAGATAGCATGAAAGTTAGACTCCGAAAACGGGGTCTAACAATTATAATGAATTTGAAATAGACAATTTATGAAGAAAATACATTTGTTACAACCAATGAGTTTAAAACATCTACTAATAGTCAATTGATATCTTATTTGGATTATATTTAACATTAAAAATATAATGTAGTACAAATTTATAATAAAGAATAATTTCATATATTACTAATTTATAATTTTTTAAATGCAAAAAGTTTATGTAGATGCTTTATATGAAAGTGTGGTTTAGGAATTTTTAGATCATGTAGGAGGGATTTAAACTTTTGATGATAACGAGACACAACCTCCCTAAAAATTACAAATTTGATTTTAATTATTACTCAAATTTGTTTGAATTATTAGATTTGATTTATTATTAGTTCATTATACATTAATAGACATTAGTATATTATTTTTATTTCAGTAAAATATTTTGTTTTTACTTATTCTTATAATTTTTATTTCTTATTTATTATATATCGATTTTTATAATAGTTTAATATCAATTGATCTTTTAAATTTTAAAACTTTCTTTTAACCTGTTTGACATCTAATTCAAATTTTAAAACATTAATATTTTGTGAAAATACTCCAGTCTATGAGTCAGAATACCATATTATCATTCCATATCCAGAAATGATCATTAGATTATAGCTCTGTGTATCTCTCTTGACTAGTGTATCCAATTAATCATTGTTTATACTATATGTGCTTTGTGCGGCGTAGTCCTACGGGGACTTGATCCTCTGTGCCACCTATCATGTACTAATCTTGTGCTACTCTATTTTAGCCATCTATTTATATGGGTCTCACCTAAATGGATGGCTAAAATGGAGTAGCACATGATTGTCAAATGGTAGGTGGCACGTAGGATTTGGGTTGAGTCTTCTGTGCTTACTCGAACAAAGACATTGATGAATGAGCAAACTCCAATATTCTGTTCAAGCTGACACCGAAAGAACGATGCAACAACCATTCATGGCTGTCTCTACCGTCCATGTTGTCATCGTCTGCGTCTTTCTCTTTCTCATTCACCCACTACCATCCAGTGCCAATCTCCAAAAGACCAACAAACTTCTCAGATCACAACTTCTCGAGCACACCACCGGAAACAACAAGCCTCTCAATTATACATCACCAACTGTTTACTTTGAAGTGACCAAACCCATTAAAATCCCCAAAACCAAACCTTGCACAGACCTTGTTCTTCAACATGACTTTGGCTACACCTACGATCAGCCTCCTGTTCTTGCAAACTATACCCCTCCCTCTCACTGCCCAGCTCAGGAATTCTCCAAAATTATCCTTGAATGGAAGGCAACTTCCAGAGGAAGGCAATTTGACCGCATTTTTGGGGTTTGGCTAGGCGGCGTTGAGCTTCTCAGGAGCTGCACGGCTGAGCCAAGAGCCACTGGGATTGTTTGGACAGTACGCAAGAACATAACAAGGTATTATTCGTTGCTTCTTAGGAAGGACAAACAAGAACTTGCTGTTTATCTCGGCAACATCGTCGATAAGACCTACACGGGAGTTTACCACGTGGATATCACTTTTCATTTCTATCCTACTAAAGATAATTTTCGTTACTATAATCATAGGTTAAATAATTTGAAAATTGGATCTGATTCTCATGCTGATTTGATCTTACCTATTTCGAGAAAGCTCCCACTGTATGATGGGTTGTGGTTTGAAATTGAGAACTCCTCTGATACTAAGTCTAAGGATTTCAAAATTCCTCCAAATGTGTATAGGGCTGTGCTGGAAGTTTATGTTTCTTTCCATGAAAATGATGAATTCTGGTATACAAATGTTCCTAATGACTACATTCTTGCAAATAATCTCACCGATACACCAGGAAATGGACCATTCAGGGAGGTTGTGGTTAGTATTGACGGAGAGATTGTTGGAGCAATTTGGCCTTTTACTGTGATTTACACTGGTGGAATTAATCCTCTCTTGTGGAGACCCATTACTGGGATTGGTTCATTCAATCTCCCTTCTTATGACGTTGAAATTACACCTTTTTTAGGAAACATTCTGGACTCTAGGTTCCACAAGTTAGAGTTTAGTGTCACAAACGCTTTGAAGGTGTGGTACATAGATGCCAATTTGCACCTTTGGTTGGATGATAAAACAGCCAGAACATTAGGGAAGCTTTCAATGCATGAAAGTAAGCCTTTTGCGTTGTCTTTGGTGTCAGATTTTGAGGGTCTGAATGGAAAATTTGTTACAAGTGCCCGCAGGTCCATATTTTCTAGCGGGTGGGTGGCAAGCTCCCGTGGAAATATCACTACTACTTTCTGTCAGCACTTTGGGTACAATAATTACATTAAAATGGGTAAGAACGGGGATTCACAGGATGTTCATCAGGTCATATACTTCAATGATAGTATTTTTTTCCAAAAGGAGTCCTCTTATTCTCAGTGGACGAAATCATTGAAAACCTTTAGCTTTGGGATGTATTCTGATAACTTGGACCAGGAAAATGGCACGCTGTTATTAGCCAACCTCACGCTGGGTTTCAATGAAAAAAAGATTTTCAGTAGCACTGACTCCGGATTAGTGATCAACTCCCTAGATAATCTTCAGGATGGGCAGGGTGTTATTCTTGTAAAAGACAACCTGGTGATCAGTGGAGTGGGCAGTACGCAGCAGGTTTATCAATATGATGATACTAACTTCTGCTACTCAAGAAACATAAGCAGTTCGAACTACATTATCCTTTATGACAAAGTGAAAACTAGATGCAATAAGTATGAACAGTTTCATCCAAATCTCAATCTCCGTAAACTGTGGCCATTCGAGACTAGAAGGAGTTCTCTTGCATTTGAATTTCCAAATAACAATGAGGTTTGATTATGAGCTAGAGTTGCTACTCTTGGTAAGGATGATTCAATGATATGTTGTTTGTTATCCTTGGCAAAATCTATCTAAATCATGTGAATTTGGTTTCATGAATTCAATGAGATCTTCCCTTTTTGTTATGAATTTTTCTCGAATGCTGGGATACCAAATTATACATTTAGCCCATATAAACTTTCATGTTCTGTGTTTCAACTGTCTAATAATGTATCTTACTCAAACTTCCGGTTGATCACATAATGCAGCTCTCCTTTCTTGTGATACTGAAAAAAGAGGATGGGAGAATGAGATTCGGCTGTCTTTTCAATTTTGTCCATATTAATGTATTCTTATTTCGAGAAACTTGAGGCCATGAAGCTAATATTCCATCATAAAATTGTCAAGTCCTCTGTTCATTACCATTGCATTCTAACGTCTGCAACAAGTCTTAAAATATTTACCGATGTCCCGTAATTAGATCTTAGGCAGGTTGCTGCTTCTGTTCGGTTTCTGATGCTTTTCATTCAAAACCGAGACATGTCCACTATGTTTGTCCTTGTTTTATTTTCTAAACCTTGAAGGATTCAAGGTTTATATCAAAGGTGGATAGTTACACTTTTGGTACTTTCAGATATTCATTTCATGTGGAACCAGTGGCAAGTATTTGAACATCATGTTTTTAGAGTGGGAGACACTTACTAATTCTGTATACTTAATGGAACCACCATACATGGTTAACAAGTCTTTTTTGTGTTGAAAAACGTTAATTGATTCATCTGGATCAAGGACTCTTAACTAATTCATGGAGAGGCATGAATTTAGCAGATAAGATTCAAGTTATTATTTACATTAGTGACAAGGCTCGTAGATTCAATTTCTTCTTGTTGGTAATTTAGCATTCTCTCGAATTTTCAATTTCCCTGATAGGAAGTCGTATGAATCGAAAGAAAGCATCGAAGTCCAGTAAAGGTCATTCGTTTAGACAAACAATTATATTTGGGATGATAATGGTATTACCAATTATTATTAACAAGGATAATAATTTCAATCATGCAGATACACTAAATGAACCTCTTTGAAAAATGGAAAGGCAGAAAATAGGAAAGAACAATTATCGAAATCTAGAGAAGAGTGGGAAAATTGAAGATTATGTTCTCATACATTCGATCTAGTTTATACATGCGTTGATATATAGAGAAAGTTGAAAATAACTATTGGAAAATTGGGGCGAGATTCAATAGGATAATAAATATGAATAATTTTGTTTGATTTAAGATACTTAAGATCACTTAAAATCTATAACATGATTATGCCTAAAAAATGAATCATAAATTGTACTTTATTATAAAATTTGATCATTTTCTTGTTATTTCTTTTAAACTATTTTGAAATTAGTTTATCTTAATTGTCATAATTACACAAGTACTTGACAGCTAATATTATCCACAAAATATGTTGAAAGAACTTTAGTAGTAGTATAGAGAGGGTTAGGCAAGAGGTCCTAACTTCCTTAAAACCGAAGTTTAACTATAGGTTTAAACCTTTTAGTAATTTAATTAAAAAAAATTTTAATTTCAATTAAACATTAATTAGAAATATAATTAATTATAATTAAATACTAAATGAGGTCCAAATAAGATCTAATCTCATATTAATCTTTATTTATTACGGGATCGTTTAGCTTTGCTTCTATTTTTTGTTGTGGTTTTTAATTTTTGTTTTCTTTTTTAATTAAAAAAACTTGTTTGGTTGAAATTTCTAATATAAAAACTGAAAACAAAACTTTACTTGATTGAGGTCTGTAATTAAAAATTAAAAGCACAAACATATTTGGTTTTATCATCTTGTTTGTATTTTTTTAATTATACTTTTATATTAATTATTTTAAAAATAATATATTATGTTTTACAATTAATTAATTCTCATTATGGTTAGAAATAAAATACATGTATATTTATATAATTAAAGAAACTTGCAAATTAATTGTATATAATAAAATTATATAAATTAGAAAATTACATTAAGTCTTCTATAATTATGTATAACACAACAAATTACATATAAGGAGGCCAAATTTGTGCATCAAACATGATTCAGCTCAGTTTCTTACACTTCTCTCTAACTTTTCCTAGACAACAAGAAACATACTTCTTCAAATTGAACTGTTTCAACTAACAATATTACAATCCTTCCCAACTCATAAATCATGTATTTTTTCTTAATACAATCCTCTAAGAATTACATGATCTATAAATCACTATCTGGAAATCTGTAGAATTCTTTCTTAAAGCCATGAATTTGAAACTCCATCATCGTTGTCATCAATGTCAGGTCCTTGTGGAGTTAGATGAAGATGAATGTTCAGTTAAGGTAGCAGGTGGATAATGTTGAGGGAGATGATGATGATCAGAAAATTGCAAGGCCATTCAGTGTTCCACAACTTGGAAATATATACAATTGAAAATTTAAGGAATTATTAGCTTCAACAAACTGGAAGCAGTTCAAAATTGTAAAAATAACAGTCTGATAGAAGTACTTAGATCTTTCAATAAAGAATTGAATGTTTCTAAAATACAATACAAGAAACAGAACAAAAGATATTTAAGCAGAAAGTGGACATAACGATAGTCAGACTCGTAAAAAAAAACATATAAACCGAAAGCATCAAGAACTAGCAAAACTTAGGATAACAATCACCTCTTTTTATGCATCTCTTGAATGAGGTATGAAAATGAGGGACCTTCTTCCATCTGACCACTTTCTAGCTAATCAAAAAGCTCAACCAATCCTTTTCTGCAAGTAATTAGAGTACAAAAATGGTAGAAGAATGTAACCAAGTATACATCGAGGAGTATATTCTAATGCATTCATTTGGGGAAGGAGAAGGCAAGAAGAAAGAGAGCAAATGAGAGTAAGGAAAAGATAAAAAAGATATACTAATCTCTTCCTTCCACTCCTCCAGAGTTACAATTTCTGGTTACGTAAAGTAACTAGCGCAAAGAAGTACTCAAAGGATGACAATCTAGACAATCTAACAATGATTTTCATAAGCTACAGACACAAGATAAGACATCATAGGGAAACAAAATAAACAAGCAAGCTGTCGGTATAGAAAGACAACTGGGAGTGAAGATGTTTTTAGGAAATGATTGTTATACTAAAATGGAGGCCAAAGAGATAATATATCTACAGGCATGGCTTTCAATTAAGAAAAGACTAGTTATTTAGTCAATCACTAATGAAAAAACAAAGCTAATTAAGTACCGAATAAAACACAGTTGCATTACAAGCTTTGAGGAAAGATAACACTCCACGACACAGCAGCCCTCATGCTTGATGCAATATTTTGTTGGTTTCATACAAAAGCAGTTAACAAGGTAGTCATTTGCATGTTCTGTGGAAGGAAAATTTAAAGAAATAGAGAAGATGGCTCATCCTTGAGTGGTATTTTCAATTCCAAATAGCAATTATTATCATATTTGGGATGATTGTCTTAAGGTGGACTAAGAATCTGTGGTGACCCTCAACAACTATTGCTATATTACCTGAATGCAGGGGAATGAAGACATCACTTTCTATGGAAATAATATAATCAAGTGCAGTAGTTTGAGATGCATGGTTACTGAATGCTCCCAACTCCTCTGGGGTTGTCAATGTCTCATAAAAGCAATTCAACAACCAGCCTAAGACAGATATTTTAGTATTTCCAGATAACTCAAACATCTGGCCAATAACTATGTTAATTAAGGAAAAAACTATATTTGGGAAGCGAGCTGTAAGTTCTAAAAGGCGATATTCAAACCATAAATCCATCCAGCCGTAATATAAATTATCGTCGATGGAGGATAACCGAGGGCTTGAAGAAAATTTCCCACCTTTTTTAGAGTTAGAGGAAATAAGCCTCCCAATAGTTTTCTGTCGAGTTTATCTTTTTGTCCTCCCAATCCCATTTCCAATCCTAAGTTTGTTCTTTATTAATTAGTAAGGGCATGATGGAGTAATACAATTTCATTTTTTCAAAGCTCTCCTTCTCTTTTTGAGTCCCCATTCTTTCAAAACCCTCTTCCTCTTCCAACACTCGCTTTCTAAGAATACGATGTGATTAATGAATGATGACAAAACCAAGAAACGCAGCAATAGTAGTAGACCATCCCCAGGTGGGTTTACTAGAAAAGATTCCAACTTGAAAAAGTCATATTGGTTTGCAACCCAAAAAAGCTCAATAATATGACTTCTTATACCTTTAACTTCTAAGAGACGATGGAGAAAACTTTGCCAAGCACCAAATCTCCATTGCCTCCATTGTTGACCTTTTCTCAAAGAGGATGGAGCAAGCACAAAGCGGTGAAGACATAGCAAGGCTGAAAAAGAAATGAAAATACCAAGGTTTTAAAAACTAAACAAGACCGGCCAGTCTGACCAGAAAAAGTTTGAATCGGCCTATGATCTGATTCGATTTTACTTAATAACTTTTATATATTAAAATCGACCAGTTTATCAGCAAACCGGCCAGTTTTTGTTGAACCTGCCCAACCGGTTTGACACAAATGACAAAACTGAAGAGTAATCATTGATAAAGGTTGGTTTATTATTCCTTTCATTGAAGCTTCTAGGGCTTCTCCTCCTCTGCCGTCTCCATCTTCTTGGACTTGACTGGCTCCAGTAGAGTAATCATCAACTTCTTCTGTGTCTTCTCCGTCTTGTTGGATGAAACAGGCTCCAGCGGAGTACTCGTCGACTTCTCCTTTGCCTTCTCCATCTTTCTGGGCTTACTTTGCTCCAACTGAGCACTCCTCAACTTCTCCTCTATCTCATCTGTCTCGTTGGACAAAACAGGCTCCGATTGAGTACCCTTCAACTTCTCCCCTGTTTTCTTCGTCTCAACAGCACCATCCTTATTACAATTACCCTTAGTACTGAGGACACCAAATCTCTCTGAGTTGTTCCAGAAAATACATGAAGCCCTCGAATTACTGAGTCTCTTGGACAGAACCTGTTGTGGCTTTGGTAAAGCTAACCAAGTAAATGGTCTACAACCTCTTGGAAACGGCGACAATAATGTGGATTGGGAGGTGGAGGGCCACAGAGGTGCATAAGTAGTCATGTAAAAGGTATCTGGGTTTGTGTTTTGTGAAGCATTAACTACTGACTTCTGGCTATGATATATGGGGGTTGAGTATAGCTCGTGTGTCAGATAAAGAGATAAGGATAAGGCAATTGAATCATGATTTATGAGCTTTCATTCTCGTTTATACTTCTTGTTTAATTAGTTTTCTGTGATAATTAGAACTCTATTTCATTTCAATTTTGATAGTTGTGTTATACGTATCTAATGAAGAATTGAATTTATTGAGAGTATTGAATTTATTGATACACTGTTTTGGGTTACTTTCCTCCAAGACATGAAGCAGTAGAGCTTTTCTATAAGTGAGTACCATTTTGCTTCTATTTTTGGTTTGTTTCTGTTATGGTCATCTTTCGGCTGTTGATTTGTTTATGCTCTTGGTTTGTTTTTGTTATGGTGACTTGATTTGTTTCAGACTTTCAGCTCTTGGTTTGTTGTTGTTCTTGGATTTGATCCATCATTCATTATATGTTCAGATTGGGTGGGAATAGGATGGAAGATTAGGTGGTGGTGGTGGTGATTTCAGATTTTGATAGTGTGAGTGTGAGATCGAGAGACCATGAAATTGGCTATTGTTATTGTTATTATGTTGGAAACGTAGTAGACTCACTATTATAAATATATTGATAATAAATTGAGGTTACACTCTTCAATAGCTACTGTTATATGAGCTTCTGCTTAATCTCTCTCTCTTTTTTCTTATGCATACATTACAAATATAAGGGTCTTTTTATAGGCTTTGGAAGTTGGTTTACTTATCGACTTTGACACCTAACAAACAATTACAATTTTGAACAATGTAGACTTGAATCAGTAGAGCTTTTCTATAAGTGAGTACCATTTTGCTTCTACTCTTGGTTTGTTTCTATTATGGTGACTTAATTTGTTTCAGACTTTCAACTCTTGGTTTGTTATTGTTCTTGGATTTGATCCATCATTCATTATATATTCAAATTGGGGGGAATAGGATGGAAGATCAGGTGGTGGTGGTGATTTCAGATTTTGATAGTGTGAGTGTGAGATTGAGAGACCATGACATTGGCTATTATTACCGTTATTATGTTGGAAACGTAGTAGACTCATTGTTATAAATCAAACAATAATATATTGATAATAAATTGGATTAAAAGTTGGTCAACTTGGGTACATACTAGTAGTAGATCAAAGGCTTATCCCTTTGCCAAAAAAAAACTAGAAAGACTTGTGCTTTATCTGGGTAAGAAAGGACATGCATCCTTATCATGGTTTTGTAAAGTACATGCAACATGAATTCTACATTTGTTGGAACTATAAACACAGGATGCAGGAACACATGACTTTACCAAGTTTGTGATAAAACCAACCAAGTTATGCTAACTTGTACCTGAAATCGAACACTTAGTGTTGAATTTTTAAGTACTATCAATTCCATTTGTATATGAAATTTAAGGCTGCCTTTGCACCCCAAATTTTTTGAATTGGAGCTTAATCTACGTATTAGATTTATAAATTATAACAGTGTAGAAGGATAATCCATCATAATGGTTCCTAAGGTTGGGTTTGGATTTTGTAAATTATAATTTTAGAATTTGATCAAAATTACAATTTCAAGTATTAGAAATTTAAAATTACAACAAATATACAGTATCAGCCTGATTATGTGGTAAATCTATGGAGCAAAGTTTAATAAGTAACATATGTTGGTCTTTTTTAATCCATTCTTGTCTTCTTTATTACAATTGATAAATGAGAATTGTTTAAGTTGTATACTTTTTCCCTGATAATAGTATACCTAATTATTTTCTTATACTTTTTAGGTTAAATCATAATGGAAAATATGGAATCATCCTCTACTCGTGATAAGTCTGATCTAGCATGGAATTATTTTTCTTCTTCTCAAGCATCTGATGGGAATGCCCAATATAACTGTATGCTTTGTGGTAGAATATTTAAAGGGAGAGGAATTTTTAGAATGAAAGAACATTTTGCTTGTGTTAAGGGTAATAGTGCTTCTTGCAAAAAAATACCACTTGATATGCGTGATATGATTGAAAAATATTTATAGCAACAAGTAAAAAAGAAAAAGGAAAATAAAGAGGCTCGTGATATATCTTTTGGAGATGATGAAACACTACAAGCATTAGATAAAGGAAAAAGAAAAGCTACTATTAACATAGATTCTAATTTTTCTCTAAAAATTACTCCTGGTTCTCAACCCAGTCTAAAAAGTTTGATGGTTGATAAGGATGTTGTTTTAAGATGTAAAAAAAGCATGGGCTAGATCGTTCTATCATTCATATATTTATTTAAAAGCTTTAAATTCACAATATTTTCAAGAAGCAATTAATGCTACAACAGCAATAGGTCCAAGATTTAAGGTACCATCTTATTATGAATTGCGTATGCCTTTGCTTCAAGATTTAAAAAAGGAATGTCAGTTAATTATGGATGCATATAAATCTAGTTGGGAATCAACATGATGCATTATTATGGTAGATGGGTGGATTAATCAAAGATAAAGAACCTTGATTAATTTCTTGGTTTATTGTAATATTGGAACAACTTTTATCAAGTCTATTAATGCTTCTAACATGGTAACAAGTGCTAATGTTTTATCTGAATTATTCTCTGAAATTGTCGAGTGGGTTGGACCAAAGAATGTTGTGCATTTTGTTACAGATAATGCAGCTAAGTATAGATTAACTGGGTACTTATTACAATCAAAGTATGGGCATATTTATTGGTCTCCATGTGTTGCTCATTGTATAAATCTTATCTTAAAAGATATTGGTGGTATGGATCATATTTCTAGTCTTGCTTCATGCTCATCTAAGATCACAATTTTTGTGTATAATCATGTCACATTTTTGTCTTGATTAAGAAAGCAAAAAGATTGGGTTGAGATCGTGGTCCCGCTGCTGCCAGGTTTGCAGCTATATTTTTTACTTTGAAAAGTGTTTATCAACATAAGCAACTACTTCAAAATTTGGTAACAAATAAACCCTTATCAAGTCATAAATTATCAAAGAGTGAAAAAGGAAAAAAAGTTTGTGTTATTATTCTAGATAATAAATTTTGGGATGCTTGCTTGATCATTGTGAAGATTGTGGCTCCACTTATAAGGTTGTTGAGGATTGTTGACTCAGACGAGAAGCCATCTTTGGGGTATATATATCATGGTATGTATAGAGCTCACAAAACAATTATAAATCTTTTTAAAGGGGAGGAGAAATTGTACAAGCCTTATATAAATATTATTAATCGTCGATGGGATAAGCATCTTACTCAAAGGATCCACTTAGTAGCTTATTTTTCTCAATCCTTGTTGCTTATATAATGGAGAAGCACATACAGTTAATATTATGGGCGATTTGTTTGATGTGATTGAATGCAAAGGTATTTTCTCTATTGAAGAGCAATCATAAGCGATAAATGAAATTAAATTGTATCGTGAAGGTTTAGGAAGTTTTGCTAGATCATCAATAAAGAGAAAATGTATGACGAAAAAAATGTAGCCAGGTAAGTTTTAATGTTTTATACTTTTAATTCATTATTTACTTATTAATAATATATATTTTTATTTATCATAA
>JANZXP010000169.1:15996-33975 GCA_027576715.1 Erythroxylum flavicans
TCTTCTTGCATTGCCATCAACCAATTTTCATCTTCAAGAGCTTCTTTTATGTTCTTGGGTTCCACCAGTGAGATGAATGCTGAATTGTTCATATATTCGTAAGTATTCCTTCTAGTTCTTAAACCATCATTTAAGCTACCAATGACTTGCTCCATAGGATGATTCTTTGCTTTTGCCCAAGTTTTCATGATAGGAACATGATTTTCTTCATCTAGTTTTTCTTCATCATTTGATTTTTCTGCAACTATATTTCCTGCATCATCATCAAAACACACCTTCCTCGGAGGTGAAATCATATCATCGAATTTAACATGAATACTTTCTTCAACACACCTAGTTCTATTATTATATAATTATCAAAACTTAAAGGGATTTTTATTTGTCAACCACCATTGGTCCAACATAAGCTACATCATAATAACAAGATAAAAATTACACTATCTAGGAATGATTATCCGTATCCAAAAAGATCTCCTCTATCTTCAGATGATCCTTCCATATGATCTTTATCTCTTATAGCTGATGTCCATCCACTGTGATCTTATTCGCCATATCATCCAAGATCTCCTCATCTCTATCTGTTGATGATGAGTTATCCAAGTCAATAGCACACTAGTCCGATCTAATGCTTACCCATGTGATGTCCATCAAGAACTTAGCGTTGGCCAAGTCAACTCGTACAAAGTCCAAAAATCTTCAAAAACTCGCACCATACTTGATCTACTTGCTAAGTCACCTTGGAACTCTTACATATTCCCGTCATGTTTGTGATCCAATTAACCTTTCACCTGATGTCCATCTCAAGCTTTCTGTTGATCTCGCATTCGAATCTTGCATCTCGTCGAAGATTTCTGCCAATGCACACCAATGCATGCTAACGCTTAACATTGCCCCTTTTCATCCTTGCCTCCTCGCAAGTCCTTGCCTTGTTCCGTTGTTTTACGTGTCGAACACTGGTCAAGGTTGGCTAATGCCTGCACAATTCCGCTATCTCAGACTTAGGGGTCTAACAGTAGGCCTCTTGTAAGAGCGATTACAAAAGCAAGTCCATCAGTAGCAAGTTTACGATATTCAGATACAATACCAAACATAAAAGAGGTTGAGAAAGAGAAAGCAGAACTGTAGAAGAGGTCTTAAAGGTTACTGGTTTTCGATAAAAGGCATGACCTTGCTCTAGCTTGGTTTCATTGGTGAGCATCAAAAGGCCATTGGAGGAGAACTAGTTACACCATCAAGGCTTAGATTGGCTGATAACTTGAAGCCATTATAGATGAAATTAAGGTCTTGAGCGACAGCCACCAAAGTAATGAGCGACACCAGCAGATTAAAAGCTTGGACAACATGGTCAATCTGTTCCAATGACTAAAAAAGTTTGAAGAGCCAATTATGTGATACAAGTTTAAAAGCTATGACTTATACATAAATGGATAGAGAAAATCCCTGAATGTAAAAACAAATATTGTTGACACTTCTCATTGAGGGATGGAATTCAATGTCAAGAGTAGTCTAATTTAGTAACTTCTTTTCTTTATCACATGTTTATGATTACGAAACATATTATAATATTTTTATTATTTTAAATAGCTTTTAAAAATATCATATAGTACTAAAAATATATAAAGAGGTCAGTGAAAACTGAATCTTTTATTTATTTAATATAAATTATTATGTAATTAATTATGAACAAAATACGTATAAACTATTCTTATTTTAATAATAAATTCAATAAAAGTTTTGAAAATAAATTATACGAGCCAAACTTGTGCAGGCTGGTCCAATGGTTACATGAGCAAGTGGACAACACGATGATTAGCTATTTTGTGAATTGAATGTAATCCAAACAATCATTGAGCAAGTTTCAATTTGATTTTGATTAGTCTAATGATAATAAGTGATTTCTAGATTCCTATGCCAAACTAATTTGTTGGGAAATTAGTTTATAAATAAATAAAAACTAAAATAGAAAGATTTATATAATAATTAAACAATACTATAAAAGATAAGTTGTTTTTAAAACATAAAAATGTAATTTCAAGAAAAGTCAATAAAATTCAATTGAACTAACCCTAACTTTTAAGATTAATAATATCCAAATTATTTATTAGTATATAAAGGTATTTTAGACAACTTTAATGACTATAAATACCCGTCCAACGCTGCCATCAAATTGACCAATTTATACTGCTGCTTCGGACAAGTTGTGTGAAACATAATCCTGGTCACTGTCTTCGATGGTATAGCACTAGTTGTCCTGTTTGACGCATGTCTTCGTATTAAGTATTGTTTTGTACAACCTCAAAAGGCTTGACTTCAAAAGAAGTGGGCTTTAGAATCAACTCTCGGGACCTAGTCAAAGGTTTGAATCGTTTGATTGATTAAGTGCCCAATACCGAGGGCTACGTAGAAGAACAAAGCTAAGTCGTGAGTGTAATCTTAGACCAGCAGCAGAGTCTCAGGTTTCTAAGAGCCTGTTTGTTGTTAAGAGTCTGTTTGTTGTTAATGCGTCGGATTGCAACATTATTTCAATTAGCCTGCAAAGAAATGCCTCAGGGGAGAGTAACAAAACTGGTCGACATTTCTGATTGAGGGATGGAATTCAATGTCCAGAGTAGTCTAATTTCTTTACGTCTTTTGTTTATTGTTACGATACATCTTATAATATTTTTATTATTTTAAATTGCTTTTAAAAGTATCTTATAGTACTAAAATATATATAAAGAGGGTTTTCACTGAATTTTTAATTATTTTAATATAAATTATTGTGTAATTAATTATGAACAAATTATTTATAAATATTCTTATTTAATAATAAATTATATAAAAGTTCTGAAAATAAATTATATTGGTCAAACTTGTGTAGGGTGGTCCAATGGTTACATGAGCTAGTGGACAATAAGCTGATTAGCTATCTTGTGAATTGAATGTAATTCAAACAATTATTGAGCAATTTCAATTTGATAATGACTAGTCTAATGACAATAAGTGATTTCAGAGTAAATAACTCCTAGTTAACATTATACTTTTTTAAGTAATAGATGTGAAGAAGACTAATATATCTTAGAAAAAAGCCAAGTAATCATTTTAGAATTATTAGGGTTAAATATAAAGGTGACAATTTCAACTCCATTGGAGTTAATCATGTTCTGAAACATACTTGAACTTGAGAGTTAACTGGAAAGGTTTAAATGAAATCATCATAATAATGTTGTTTTAATAACTAATTAAAACGATATTATTTTAATCTATAAATGTAAGCTTATTTCAAATAAATAAAAACTAAAATAGAAAGATTTATATAATAATTAAATAATCCTATAAATAATAATTAAGTTAAAATATAAAAATTAAACTAAATTTCATGAAAAGCCAATAAAATTCCATATAACTATTAAGATTAATAATATCTAAATTATTTATTAGCATCTGAAGGTATTTTAGACCATTTTAATGACTATACATGCCGGTCCAACACATCAAATTGACCTATGTATAATGCTGTTTTGAACAAGTTGTGTAAAACATATCCATGGTCACCGTCTTCGACGGTATAGCACTATTTGTCCTGCGCGACACATGTCTTGCTCTTCTTCTTATGTCGATGTCATTATAGCTTTCAGAATTTAATATGAGACAGTACAGCACAGTTCCTCTCTCTTTATCACAATCCACGAAGCAATACACAAATAAGGATGGTAAATGGTTCCAGCTGCCGTCTGAAATTAAATGATTAATTTTAGGTTAACTAAATTTCGATAATTCGAACAGTTTGCATTTATAACTTGAATTTAACAAAAATGTGAACTGAACATAAGTCATTATCGAAATATCGAGTCGAATCAACCGAATAATAATAAACCTCACTCGTTACTTTCTCTATATACAAGTAGAGTGTCTAAAAATGGAAAAGTAATGTTTTGTTCAAGCTCAAAAAGCCTGACTTCAAAAGAAGTAGATTTAGACAATAACTCTTTGGACCTAGCCATAGGGTGATAATACTATGACACTACAACATAAAGGACTTTTAACGACGAATAAAAGTCTCAAAATTGTCACCAGTGATTTATATTTGTCACCAAAAACTTTACCAAATTTTCATAGCTAAAAATTATAAACAACATTTTTCCATAATTGTTGCTAATATTTTTTACCCACGTTTTGTTGTTATAGCACAAAAGTATTAGCGACGATTTGAAAATTGGAAAATTGTCGCTAGCACAATAAAAAACTAGAAAATTCAACAATCAAAAGCGAAGTAACAAATCAACACCAAAATTTGTTAATACAGCTCGACAAACCTTGCCTACATTTGTAACGCTCTCGCCCACCTTAATTCTTTCACTAACGATAATAGTTTTATACAAGGTTTTACTTAGTCAATACCACTCAACCTTTGACACTATTCCTTATTCTCACAACCCGTGAAAGAATTTCACACCCAATAATACAAATGCCTCACACTAATCTCAACAGAGGATTTTCTCAAATAAATGTTTATGATTAATGATAACGAAACAAAATAAACAACTTAAGTGATTAAACAAAATTCAACATAAACGAAAACACTTGAGAAAGAAAACAACTTCCCTAATAATTCTAGCTTCTTCAAAAAGAGATCGGAACATTGTTCACCAAGAAATATAAACGTTTCTCTACCGAAACATGGTAAACATCAAAGCTGTAAAATTCACAACGACTACTGGAATTTTTCACACACAAACACCACTATCAATAGCCACAAAATCACCAAGACTATTGGAAGTTTTCCACACAAAAACACTATCAATGACAATGAGTAGCCCAAAAAAATAGAACACAGCTGAAGACACACGCAATATGCAGAACAACCCAATCGTGATCCACACACCAAAGATCAACACCCAATTGTGAACACTCTAAGATGTCACACCCCCAAAGAAATCAATCAACAAACGTTGTAGCCTAAGATGGAATTATACCATCATAAAGATCAACACATCAATCCTTTCATGCACTTTTTAATCACCAAAACCGAAAAACCCACAGCCCCTAAATTCACACTGTTCATGCAATAAACCAAAACTGACAAAGAAGGAGTCACCAACACATCCAACATCTAGGTTTCTCACAATGTCTTACAGCCCACATCAACGTGATCCACACACACTCCTATTCAACACTTCAACCATTATCAAAAATCCAATTCAAATAAGAAGTATTACTTGGTTACACCTCATCTTAATTTGGATTTTAAGACTTTCATTATCTTGAAGATCCAATAATAAAAAATACCAAAATTAAATAATGAGACATATAACAAATATCTTAATAATCTCCCCTTTTTTGACATTTTTGTCACAAATAAGAACTCTCCCTAAATAAAATAATTGGACATATAATCCATATGAGAAAAAAAACTCCCCCTTAATCCAAGATCAAGTTCCAAAGAACATCCATCAAATTCAAGAAACATCCAAGGAAATAATAATGAACAATTATCCAATCATTCAAATTTCTCCTCCTTGGGACAAAAAGATGCCAAAAAGTAAGACTAATAGTCATAAAGATACATTGAAATATCCCCTGAATAGAACAGTCACCAAAAATAATCCGATATCTCCTCATCACATAAACCATATGAACACAAATTTCCCAAACTCAAACAGCCCACAATATAAAGAAAAACCAGAATAAAACTTGAAAAAGTCTATATGTTAACTCCTTCAAACCTCTCTTTTTAAAAAAGAAATAACATCAAACTATATTTTAAAAATGTAAAGCACACAGTCCATGTGCCCCTCGAAGAAATTAAACGTAGGCTAATTTCTCGTCACATTAGCTCAGTCATTAATTGTCTAGTTGATTTCTTCATTAGAAGTAACTGACTTATCCTTAGTCTAAACGATTTCTTCAAGAGTAGCAACTAATTGGACTATTTCTTATTTTTCCTTCACTACATCTTTGTGCTTATAATAGACTCTTTCTAACCCAAGAATGTTTTGGTAACATAGGTTGCTATTGGAAATTTAATGGAGAGTGTATGGTTTTTCAGCTTTTATCCTTTTGAAACATCATTTGTAGCAACTTGTAACATTTCGGTCTTATGTGTCCGATAACCCCACAAAAATAAAATGTAGGTATAAACCTCCAATTCTTCCTTGAGGTTTCTTCTTGGATAGATCTAGTTGCATTATTTTCCTCACCATTCATCTTAGAACATTCACTTTTGCAGCCAATGCCTTGAATATCCCTTTTAGTCTTACCGACTTCCAATAATTGTTCTAATTTTTCTGTACCTCCATTTAGCATTAATATTCCTTTTTCCGTACTGGCTAACTTCAATTTTGTTTCACCAAGCTCATCTAATGTAGACAACATTTTTTTCGCTAAATCTTGAATGATGTTCTTCATGGAGAGGTTTTCCTTCTTTAGCTTTTCATTTTTCTTGTATGTTTGCACCCATTTTGCATACATTAATTCATAGGTTTCATATATATCCTCCCTTTTGTCATCTAAGCCACTGTCATTACTGTCATAATCTGAGATTGAGCTTTGAGATGATTCGTTTATGTTTTTTCGAGAATTTTCCGATTTACTCACATTTTCGTCATCGGTTACTTCCTTATTGGTTTATGTTAAGCAAGCAACTGGACTTTTGCTGTATAAAGTAACTAACGCATGTTAGCACATTCCGTTTGCACATGTTCGAAGCTTTGACACTCATGACATTGAAATTTCTTCACTTTTCTTTTTTTCCTTATTATTTGAAATTACTATTTGATGAGCTCTTACTATTTTGCTTAAAATCGGATCTATCATTCTTCACTTTTTTTAACCATTTACTGAAATTTCTTTTCAATAACTCCATATCCTCAATCTCATCAGATTCATCTTTTAAGTCATTCATTACTTTACCAATCTTGGCTTGCAATGCCAATCTTGTGTTCCTTTCTTGTTTGCCCATAACAAATTTATCTCAAAATTGGTAAGAATTTCAATTACCTTATCCAATGACAATTCATTGATATCATGAGCTTTCCTGATTGTTGTAATTTTCGGTATGAACCTCGAAGGTAACGATCTCAATGTCTTCTTAACCAGTTTTAGGTTAGAATATTTCTTCTCGAGTTGATGTGCTTGGTTTGCTATGTCATGCAGTCTCTCATGACAGTCTCTCATGGCTTCACTCTCATCCATCTTCAGTTCTTCAAATCTAACAGCCAACATTTAAAGTTTTGAGGCTATCACATATTTCGATCCCTTATGTATAGTCTACAAAGTGTCCCATGCTTATTTTGTCGATTATGGCATGCAAGGCTTAAGAATTTCCAAGTACTCTATCTTCTTCAGCCCTTGCCCACTTAGATGCATCTTTAAGCACTACTTCTCCCTTTTTATCAGTTGTCACTGGATGTGTCCAGCAATTTAAAATCAAGTTCCATATCCTTGTTCCTTGTGCCTGAATGAATACTCTCATTCGGGATTTCCACATAGAATAATTTGAACCATCTAAAAACACTGGCTTGATGATTGATGCCCCTTCTCTTATAGCTATAATTGCGAAACACGGATCTGCACCAACTTGCTATACCAAGTTCTGACTCAATGACCTACTCTGATGCCAATTGAAAAACTGTAGGTTGTAATGGTTTCGCAAACTTTTAGATTTTGCCGCAGTCATTTCTAGCACAATCAGAAATCAGAAAAATTAAACAATCAAAAGTAAAACAATAAATCAACATCGAAATTTGTTAACGCAGTTCGACACATCTTGCCTACATCTACAGGGCCCTCACCCAGCTTAATTCTTACATTAAAGACAATAGTTTTATACAAGGCTTTATTGAACTAACACCACTCAACCCTTGACACTATCTATAGTCCTCACAACCCATGAAAGAATTTCACATCTAATAGTATGACTACCTTGTACTAACCTCAATAGAGGATTTTTTCAAACAATGTTTAATGATAACGAACAAAATAAACAACTTAAGTGATTAAACAAAATTCAACGTAAACAAAAACATTTGAGAAAAAAATAACTTCCCTAATAATTTCAGCTTCTTCAAAAAGAGATCGGAAAGTTGTTCACCAAGAAATATAAACGTTTCTCTACCGAAATGTTGTAAACATCAAAGCTGTAAAATTCACGATGACTACTGAAATTTTTCATACACAAGCACCACTATCGACAGCCACAAAATGATCAAGATTGCTTGAAGTTTCCCACATAAAAACCACTATCGACGAAAATAAGTAGCCCAATAAATTGAACACAACTGAAGACACACACAATATGCAGAACAACCCAGCCGTGAGCCACACACCAAAGATTAGCACTCAGTCGTGAATACTCCAAAATGTCGCACCTATAAAGAAATCAGTCAATAAACATTGCAGCCCAAAATGGAATTATACCAACATAAAGATCAATACATTAGTCCTTCCATGCACTTTTTAATCACCAAAACTGAAAAACCCACAACCCCTAAATTCACACTGTTCATGCAACAAACCAAAACTAACAAAGAAGGAGTTATGCATGCATCCAGTCTCCAGGTTCCTCACAATGTCCTACAACCCACATCAACGTGATCCACACATACTCCTATTCAAGATAGAATTCTTTCACACTTGAACTATTATCCAAAAATCTAGTTCAAATAAGATGTATTACTTAGTTACACCTCATCTTAAATTGGATTTTAAGGCTTTCATTATCTTGAAGATCCAACAATCAAAAATGCCAAAATTAAATAATGAGATATATAACAAATATCTTAACATAGCCAAAAACTATTAACGACGCTTTTGAAAACGTAGCCAAAAACTCAAAAATGGAGTCAAAATTTTTTAGCCACGTTTTCTAAAATGAAGTCAAATTTTTAATATACATTTTAACTAAATGTTATACCAAATTAATTATAATTATTTGTGACATTTTAAATCCATATTGTTGTATACAATATTTCAATTTTTTGTTGTTATTTTAGTATATAAAAATATAATACTAAAATAATTAAAAATTAGAAGCATTGTATATTAAAATAAAATGTTCTTAAATTTGATCGTTCACAAAATTTTAATTACAACTTCAAAAATATTTTTATACAATATAAAAAATACAAATATTAAATTAGTCATTTAGACCTGTCTTCATCTTCACTGCTTACATAATCCGGGTCAAGTAATTTCTTAGGTACCTTTCATGGTTAGCCAACTTTTCTTAAGGGACTTGTTTTCCTTTTCACGACGTTGAATGTATAATGGTCTTGATGAGGATGAAGCAGTTGGCTTAGGGCCAAACTTAAGCCCTTTGATGTATCCGGATCGTGTACCAAGCACCTTGTTGCAAATGTAATCTACATTTGGCTCATTTCTGTCAGATGATGTTTCCAACAGCTCTTACATCTTATTCTAAAATTTTAAAAATAAAATCAATATTTAATTCAAATATTGTCAGTTATTACTACATAAATAAATAAACTTAAAATTTAAACAAATTTTTATATTTACATAATTATTGTGCACTTTTTTAGACATCCAATCTTCACCTTCCTTGTCGTGTGTCAGTTTGTAGAGTGTGATCCTATCACACTCTTCTCCATGTAGTTCCTTCTGACTCTATTTTATAGAAAAATACAAAACACAATAAATAATAACGTGTTTACTAATATAATTATAACTTATAAACAAAGAACTTACATATACATTTTGTAGGACAACAAATGATTTGGAGCCTTGGTTGTGAGGAGTTTTCATTTTTCCTCTGTTAACCTTGGCACTCTCACACTTTTTCTAAATAAAGAAAAGAATTAGTCATTAAATTGTGTAACAAGATTAATGGAAGCAAATGTGAAGAGAAATAAAACTGTTAAGATATGTGTTATAATATTTTGGGTATTATTTGTAATTGAACAACTTTGATTATTTGAGAAATATTATTATGATGAATATTCTACCTTATGTTGGACTCTTTGAAGATGAGGTTTATTTGGGATAAAAATCCTAGTTATGGTTGGATTTAATTGGAATCAAATCACCATATCTTGATCAAGATAAGATGTAGATGTTTGGTGATTTTTAGACTCTTATTTGACTGCCTATTTTGGAGATAATGACTATCTAAGGCATCTAATTTCTTTGGTGATATTATCTACATCGGATAATTGGTTTTTATTTTCTGATTGCGTGATTTATTAGGATTATTTTGTTGTCGTTTTGTGGGAAAAATCAATAGGGTCACAGTGACTTGGCAGTTGGATTTTTGGAGATTCAATTGACTATTTTGCAGCTGTATTTGTATTGTGTTTTACGTGGTGTGTGGGGCTTTATTGGTGTCGTTTTTGGGTGGAGGAACGATGGCCATATGGTGAATTGGCAGTTGGAATTTTTAGGGTTATCTTGGATATTATTTTGTAGTTGATTTTACATTATTATTATCCAACTTTGCAGCTGCATCTTTTTGGCCTTTGAACGATCATTGTTGACAGTTTTCGTTGTTGAGGTTGTGCAATTTTGGTAGCTGGATTTTTTGGTTTTTGTGTAATTACTGTTAGTGAATATATAAAACCAATTAAGTTGACCTCACACAACAGCTTAAGCTATTGTGGTGAAATGGTCGCTTAACATGGTATCAGAGTCTCTGTGACCAAGTAGTCATGAGTTCAAATCCTATCACCCACCTATTATTCAGCACAAGGTAGAGTGAGTCTGTGCAAGTTTCAAGCCCAAAGGGCTTTCACTTGAGGGGGTGTGTTAGTGAATATATAAAACCAATTAAGTTGGCCTCACATAACAGCTTAAGCTATTGTAGTGAAATGGTCGCTTAACAATTACGTTGGGCTACACACTATCAATGAAGTGGTAGTTTTGGTGATTTTTCTGCTACTACGTGTGAGATGCTCTGGTGATAATATCGAAAGACTATAGCAACGTTCTTGGTGGACAACTTCCTATTCTTTCATTGATAAAGTGACATATTTATGGGAATTGATTTTTATCTTAATTGTTGTCTTTGTTTATGTTCATTATTTTTTTTATCACTTGAGTTATTTTATTTTCATTCTTTATTATCAAAAACTGTTGAGAAAATCCTCGATTGATGTTAGTACAAGGCAATCGTGCTAATAGGTGTGAATTACTTTCATGAGTTGTGAGGACGAGGGATAGTGTCAAGGATTAGTGAGTCGTCTTTGTAATGCATTGAGTAAAACTATTATTGTTCTTTGGTGAAAGTGATTAAGTTGGCTGAGGGCCCCGTAGACTTGGGCAAGATGTGTTGAACTGCATTAACAAATTTTAGGGGCTAATTTGTTTATTTTGCTTTTAATTTTTCAATTTTCGTTTGTGCTATAAAATTTGCAGTTACTGACTCAGTTGCTTTATATCAAGCAACCACAGATACAGTTCAAAGTAACTCTGGCTGAACTAGATTTTTGCGAAACAATATCCTTTTGGATTTTCATTTTGTAGGAGTTATAACTTATATATTCATTTTGTAGGACAACAAATGATTTAGAGCCTTAATTGTGAGGAGTTTTCGTTTTTCCTTTATGAACCTTGGCTTTGTCACACTTTCTTTAAATAAAGAAAAGAATTAGTCATTAAATTGTGTAACAAGATTAATGAAGTAAATGTAAAAAGAAAGAAAACAAACCTAAACGTTAGCAAAGGCCTAATACTCACACATTCTTCATTTTTCTGGAGATATCTGTTCGAGAACATGTCTCCTTACCTCTTCATTCGAAGGAAAATATTTGTAATATTGATGCAGTCGATAATAATGATCCCTAGTCCTTTGTTTCAACAATGAAATCACACAATTTGAAACATCAAGGTTGTCGATATCGATGATATTAAGCTTCATCAGTGAACAACAAGTAAAAGTGAAATTAATCTTTAAATAAGTAAAAATATTGCATATAATTAAATAAAATGAAAATATACCGAAATTTTATCCAAACCATTCTCTAGCAAGCTGTCTTCCTTCAATTGCTTGACGTACTTTAGGCAAGGCAATTTAGTCATGGCAATTACCCCTACTCACTAGAAAATTTTGTTGATTGAATCTTATGTACAGGATGACCAACATGTACAAACAACTTATTGTTCATTGCAACATTCATTCGTTGCAACTCACAACCTTTAGTTATACCTCTACCTCTTTTTTCTGATGTTGATATTGGAAATTGACAACAAATAAATAATGATAAAAAATACACATTAAACATGTAAATATATATTTGAGCATAAGTCTATTTGTAGGTGTTAATGATTTCAAACCTGCAGATCCCTTAGTACTAGTTGAAGCAGATGGAGATTGTTACTGACTGGGTTCATTGGTGGATGAAGTTGATTGTTGTTGTTGACTAGGATTTGATTGATCTGGTTGTTGTGGGGGAGGAACAATTTTGATACTTGCCACCTTCTTTCCTTTATTTCTACCAAGTGTCATTATAGTAGATATTTATAACTAAAACATCAACAATTCGCATTAACATAACTCAAACATCAACAATCTGCATTAACATAACTCAAACATCAACAATACACATAAACATAACTAAAACATCAACAATACACATAAACATAACTCAAACATCAACAATTCGCATTAACTTAACTCACACATCAACAATCCGTATTAACATAAAACACAAATACTTTTGTATTTAATTCTTCTAGTCATCAATGATTAAAACAAAATCCAAATACAAATACTTAGACTACTAAAGCAGAACATAAAAACTAAACAAAAGTTAGACAACTTACCTGGACAGATGTTAAACCAGAGATGACAAACGACAAAGTTGGATGATTGTCGACACTCTTCAATGCAAAATAGGGATTAGGAAAATGACGATTTCATATTTATATAATAGACTTGTTCAATGTCAATGCAAACATACACTATAGAATGCAACAATAAAAAAATTCGTGAGGGATAAGTAATTATATGGTGGAGCTATTCCTAAATCATCCAATAAACATATGAGTGATAATTCATATGGTGGAACTATTCCTAAAGTTATTGTTGTTGTAGCCAACCATACAACTAATGTGAACATTTTTTGTATAATCTTTTTTTAATATTTTCATACAATCTTTTTCTTATACATCATACATATGAGTGATAAGAATGAAACCTCTTAAATGAAGAAAACCATGACATGTTTATTTTTTGTATTGTTAATAAATTTGGTATTTTTCATCTTCGTCTTGCAAAAACAAAATGAAAATTACCATTATTAAAGTAAAAAAGCGTGAAGAGATTAGATTAAAAAGCTAAAAGGATTTGGAAGAAGAAATTGTCATTGCTCTTGCATTATCTTTTTAAGTCCTACTTTTACATTTTCCTATTTATGTCATATGTAGTTTATGCTGAAATTTTAGATATCTAACTTCTTAGTATTAGTTCTATTTTATTTTATAAATCATAAGTTTGAATTGTAGTCTTTCATTGTACTATTTGGATTCTTGCGTATCTGTAATTGCATTGGGATGACTTAATTTCCTCATAGCCATTTAATTCAATCTTTTCATTACTTTATTTGCTTTACTTGTAGAGGACTTGTAATAATAATATTTATGGCCTTAGTATGATTTTGTCTTGAGCAGTTTCTTGTTAATAGTTTACCAATAAAAGAGGATGACCTAATAATTGTTCCACAATTTTTTGAACTTGTTTCAATTATAACTCTCTTATTTGGTGAATGTAGTGGTTGAGGTGAACTAAATTTTCTTCTCTTTGCCTTGTTAGGACCTTCATTATGAATATAAAGAAAAAGTTAAAACTTAATTCAACACACTAAATACCAAACTAATATATAAAATTGTTAATAATTCAAACATGAACAAATAAATAATGTGAACATTTTTTGTACAATCTTTTCTTAATATTTTCATACAATTTTTTTTCTTACCCATCATACATATGAGTGATAATTCTATGGTACTTTTTATTATTAAAATTGATTAGTTGTAATGAACTACATCATAGTGAAACTACATCACATGTGGCACTAACACTTGTAATTCTCATCATGTACGATATTTTTATGGTGATGTTTTAAACAATCCAATTAGATATTGGACGAATCCAATTTTAAGTAATACATATGTAAAAATTTAAAAAGTTCAAATTTTGATAAATCAAAATTAATATAATGTTGTCTTAGTTGAATGATTAAATTTTTTATTTTTAAACATAAAATTTTAATACTTCATTAAGTCCAATTTTGATATAAAATAAAGAAGCATATATTATGAAGTGATGGATTAATAGCTAATTTCTAGTCCCACAAAGAAAATGAGGAAGAAGACGAAAGGAGGAGGGGAAGGGGGCGCTAGTTTTTCGTTTAAAATCAGACAAAAATGACGTCATTTGTGCCAACAACGACGTCACAATAAACAACTTCATTTTCTACTCTATTTAAATGAAAAACAGAAGCCAACAAATGATGCCATTTTCATTTTGTTTTTTAAATGTCAAAATATTTGGTGACGATTTCTGAAAATTATCGCCAAATGGATATATTTGGCAACGATTTTACTTGTCATATTTATGATAATTTTTTATTAGCAAATTTTTTGCAATATAACATTTATACAAAATAGTATATAATTTACATATAATAAACAGACTTTTGTGACACCACTTAAAATTGTCAAGTCATATATTTTAAAAGAGATTAATAAAAAGTATCAATTAATGTAATATAAATTAATTTTTTGTTTTTAGTTTTATAAATTGGAAGAAATGGAATTGTTGTTGACTAAATTTATTTTTAGACTTACAATCATTTTCAATAAGGATAAATTTGATTTTAAAGAATAATTAATATGTAATATTGATCATTTCCATTTTTACTATATTGCAATTATTTTTTAATTATAATGCAATAAATATAATTATATATAGTAATTAATATAATGTTATATGAATTTATAGATAATAATTGTAACTAGTATAATAATTTATGAATGTATAGATAATAGATAAAATTTCTCATATCTTACTTATGTAATATATTAGTCTATTTAATCATAATTCTCTATTAATTATATATAAATTTGGTATTGTTACATAAAATTTATATATTTTATATAATTTCGTCGCCAAAGGTCAATCCAAATGGTAATGGGCCACCATTTGGTAACGGTTTTTTGAATCATCCCCAAATGATATATATCTTCTAAATTAATCCAAAACGACGTCATTTTGTTTAACAACAAATGACGCCATTTTTACTAGGTTATTAACACCAAAACAAAGCTCTCTTCATTTTCATGTTAGTTGTTATATTTTCCCTTGATTCACCGTCCAAAATGCTTCATCTCTTGTGTTATGGTTGTCTCCTGTATTGTGGTCATCACTGTCAAAGAAGTATAGTGTCCTGTGCTAGTTATTGGGTCTCGATTTTTCTTAGGATTTATTTATTAAATTATCAAGCATGAAAATAAATTAGAATTTATGAATTAGAAAATTTTTGGAGTTTAATATAGTATATTATAAATTTTATATTGTTGCATGAATTAAAAAGAAAGAATTAGAATTAGGTTGAGGATTTAGTAGGAATTGGATTTAATAAGGAAGGGTCAAATTGAAAAGTTTAAAATTTTGTCTTAAACTAATAAGACAAAGAAGAGAAGAAAGAGTCGTGAGAGTTAAGAAACAAAAGAAAGTGAGAGTCGTGGAAGAGACTAGAAGGAGAGAAGAAGAAACCAAAGCATAGGAAAGGGAATAAGAAGGAAAGAAAGAAAAAGGAGAAATAAGAAGAAGGAACAGTTCATGTGAGTTTTTAGGTATTCTTTACCTATTCTTTTTGTTTTGATAGATGAAGGAAGTAAAGAAAATAGGTTTTATGTGATGAAAATGAAGAGAGAGAAAGAAGAGGAATAATAGAACTATGTTCTTAGATTTCTTTTATGAACTTAAGTAGATCTTAGTTCTTCTAGTTAGAGAAATCAAGAATAGATCAAGCTTAAACTCATTCATGGATATTTAGGTTTAAGGAAAGCTTCATTTGTGTGTGTTGATTAAATGAAAATATATATGTGTTTGAAGGGAATCAAGCTAGTCGAAGTCAAGAGCAAGGAGAAGAGCAAGGTTAATCTTGGAAGTATCAAGTAAAATAGATGGGTAATATATTTATAGTTTTGTGATGAGCAAAAATATTTGTGTGTATGAATGCTATAAATGTTTATCTTGACTCATTGTGAATGTGGGAAAAATATTCTCTGAATTTATATCATGTTTGTTTGTATAATTATGATGCTTTATGCTAAGGAAAAACAGAAACTTAAGAAGCATGAAAAATATGATTTTGATTTGTATGCATCTGAAATTTGTTATGTAGGTAAGAGAGATACCATTTTATTCGTCACGTGCACGTTGACTTAAAGCCTTCTCCCGGCTGCCCGCTTGTGGCATATGAGCTTCGAAAAATGGACTCATTTTGTTCATGGTGTAAACTTCGGTTTCGTCATTTCGTTCTATGGGATTCTCTCGAGCTATTTTGTTTGTGCATTACATCCTGAATCGTTGGATATAGAGTATATTTGAATGATATTTTGTGATGATTGAATGAAAAATATGAGCTGAATTTTGTGGTAATGTGTTCAAATATATGTGAAGGTCTTAAATTTTGAATGTGATCTGCTAAGTCTAGCATGTGGTTTATATATGTGTGTGTGTATATATATATATATATATATTTATACTTGATTATGTGTGATTCGTTATAGCTGGCTATTAGCCACTAAGCTTCCTAACTCACCCCACTATCTTTCCACTCCTCAGGTGAAGAAAAAGTAGATCAACATTAACCTTGCAAAAATTCGACAGACTCTAAGGATTTTACCATTTGTAACTTAACTAGGTAGTTCAAAAACTTTTGACACTTAGAATCATTTCAAGCATGAGCATCCATGAAAGTGTTTTGTATTTTACTACTAATGTGGTTTTTGGGATTTGTAATTTAAAGTTAAGACTCTGTTTGTTGAGAGTTGATAGAAAAAGTTACAGAGATTCTCATATGTATATGTGTAAAATGTTATGTTCTTTCAAAATGTTAATGTGGCTGAAGCTGATATTTTTATTGCATGATGGTTTTTGGGATGGATTTTCTTTAAGTAAAATTGTTTAGATTGGAAGTTGTATGTATGGAATTGAAAGTTAGATTCCGATCTTGTGGTTGTAGTTACTGGTTTTACATATATATATATGGATAGATGAGAGAAAATAGAGAATAAGGGTTAAAATGTAGTCTAAAACTTCAAGGCATAAACTTCACTGATCTAGGAAAAATTAGACAAAAATGTCTTCATAAAAGTTGTAGGTCTTTTTCTTAGCGTTCTAATGACATAAAGTTTGTAATTTTTGGATTTCTGAGTTAAAAGTTTTGATGGTTTGAAGGGAGGGAGAGCGACTGGAAAGTCGTGACTTTCTTCTTCATTTCTTCGCTCTCACGCCCGTGCATGGTTCACTCACACCTGTGATTTCTTTTTTCTTCCCTCACGCCCATGCATAAACCCTCACCCTCGTGACTCTTTTATTTCCTCTTACTCTCGTGCATAAACCCTCACCCCTGTGACACCCCTTCCTATTGTCACGGTTGTGACAATTTCATGTCATAGCTGTGACAACTCTTCCCATTGTCACGACTGTGACATTATTATGTCATGGCCGTGACACTTCTTTGAATTGTCATGGTTGTGACATTTTTATGTTATGGCTGTGACAATTACAAATGTTGGACCCTGATTTCTTTTCCTACTAATAAGCATGTGTTTAGTTTAATTTGAGGTTAAATTTGATTAATTTGTTTTGGTTAGGATTTAATTAGAATGTCTTTGGGTGTAGAAATTTTTTTTTTAGATTGAGGGTATTAAGAGGAGAAATTAAGATTAAGTTAGAAAGTATATGGTGTTAGTTAGAATTAAAAGAACAAGTTTGTGTAGGGACTTTTTGGGAAGATCACTTAAGTTGATAAAGGT
>JANZXP010000169.1:34002-46980 GCA_027576715.1 Erythroxylum flavicans
GACTTGCGATTTTGTGAAATGAAATGAGGAAAAAGTTGGATTTTAAAATATTGTGATTTTCTTATGATGCTTTATAAGTGAATAATATGATGCCATGTGAAGTAAATATAGTGATCTATGGTAGCCCGCCCTTATCGTAGGATATGTAACGGAATGACCTCTAGGCATCCCGGTGTGTACCCTGCAGTAAGGGGACGCTACAATAACAATATGATATTGGACATATTGTGGATCCAATTATTTTTTCAGAAGCTATTTCTAGACCCCATACAGATTTATGGTAGGATGCAATAAAAGATAAGATGGAATCCATGAAGCATAATAAGGTACAAGAGCTTGTTGATTTACCTCAGAATTGCAAACCTATTAGTTGTTAATGACTTTTCAAGACCAAAAAGGACTCTTAGGGTAAAGTTAAGTAGTTTAAAGCTCAGATAGTTGTCAGACAATTCACTTAGAGATAACAGATTGACTTTAATGTTACCTTTTTTCTAGTATCCTCTAAGGATGCATTCATAGTGATTATGACAATATTAGTTAATTATGATATGGAGCTACATCAGATGGATGTTAAAACCACTTTCCTGAATGAAGACCTTTGTGAAGATGTCCATATGAAACAACTTAAAGGATTTCAGGATCAAGAAAAGCCTGACATGGTTTATAAACTGAGGAAATCAATATATGGTTTAAAACAAGCTTCTAGACAATGGTACCTAAACTTTAATGAGGTTGTTACCTCTTTTGGCTTTGTGGAAAATAAAGTTGAAAGGTGTTTGTATTATAAGTTCAGGGGGAGCAAAGTTAACTTTTTTTATTTTTGTATATGGATTCTATCTTTCTCGTATAAAATATCTCAACCATGTTGCATGAGATTAAGCAAATTTTAGCCTAGTATTTTGACATGAATGACCTTGGAGAAGCATCTTTCATCCTAGGTATTCAGATTCACCGAGACATGTTTCAACACTCATTAGGCCTCTCACATAGAGCATACATTGAGCGAGTATTACAAAGGTTAATTATGGCTGATTCTAAGTATTTGACCGTCAAGGAATTGATACAAAAAGGTGACATTGATGTGGAGCATTTGAGTACTGAAGATATACTTGCTAATCCTTTGACTAAAGGACTTCATCCATATGTTTTTGAGAGTCATGTATACAGTATAAGTGTATTGAAGTCTATAGACACTGTTACTTAGGGATCATTGTGATTGCTCCTTATACATTTATATATTTCTCATGTATTATGACAGTATGATTTTATTAATAAAAATGATCATCATTTTTCTCTCAATCATACATTTTGTTATATATTTTTTCGTAACACAGGTGCAAGTCCTAAGATTTGTGATCATCTTAAGCATTTAAAAGGTCATTGGGCATATATATATATATATATATTGACCTCGAGCCCATATCATTAGGACAAATATAGATGCATATAAATCTATCAATTTTGACATGACACTGGGGGATATAAGTGTTTAATCTCATAAGGATTTTATCTAATGTAGGTTAACATTTAGTGAGAGAAAACAAATTTCTTTAACGCTATTTAACATAAAGTTTAGAGAAACTGAGACTTATAAATGGAAAGATGATACATTTCATATCATACAGGTATCATCCTTGTTTGCCACACTCTATTTTCTCATTTATGTAAGTAAGGTATTAGAGATGTGTGATTGTATTGGTTCTATGTCACATATGACACATGCATTTGATATTTTCCGATATTGAAATCCTTACGAGATAGAATGATGGATTTTTATTATATATGGATCAACTGGTTTTTTAAACTTGACCGACCTATAAATTGATTTGGCTTAACCGTTTTTTACTAGTTTTATTACTGTTACAACTACCATGATGAATTATTGTCTAAGGGGGAGAATGTTAGAAATTTTCCTAAGGTTGGATAATAATTAATTACAATTTTAACGATTTTAATGAATTCACAGTTAAGCGAATCAAATTTGATATGGATAAAGATAATAAAGTAACCCAATAAAAGATTTGGGTTAATTGGTTGAAGTTTAACGAAGAAAATGGACTCTAATCAGCGTGGGTCGAGCCTGTATTGAGCCTGTGATGGGGAAGCCTAATATGGATGCTATATATATAAGCTTAAGGTCTCTTATAGTTGCTTAAGCAAATCGTGAACTTTCAGATTCTCTGACCCGTGAAGAGGTTCATGTGTTAAGAAAGTTGCAGAAAGACGTTAACAACATCCAAGTGATCAATTTTTATAAAGGTCGTCATGAAAGCTCGGAAGTTTTGGCTTCGAAAAGCTTGTTTAAAGTTATGAAAGTGAAATTAGGTATTTCTCATGTTTTCTTCATTCATTCACTTTCACGTTAGATCTTGGGCACGTAATTGAGGCTCGTTTTATGCACTAACATCTTATAATGCCTTTTCTATTCTATTAATAAATCGATGCTTTTTCTTTTTCAACCATTAAAAGTATCATTAATTCATTACTGCACACACAATGTTTTATGTATTATAGCTTCTTAAATTTGAATTATTACAATATTAAAAAATACCTACTCAATTTTAGAATTAAATTCTCTTTAATGATAGATCAAAAAATAAAGTATTTATTAAGCATTGAATAATTAGGAAATTGGATGATAAAATATAAAAAATAACATAATATGTTTAAGCATTGTGCTATTAGCTTGTAGTTTTTATATACTTTAGTCTAAAAGTGTTAGGGATTTAGTGTAGTCATGAAGCTTAACTCTTTATACATAGTATCCATGTATTTTATTATGAGATTTGATGGCTAGACCAAAGTCACTTTAGTATCCATACTTTTTGGCTAATATATGTCTTGAAAACCTTAACCCATTCCAAATACACTTTTATTATCGATATACACATATTCTTAGCTATTTACGAGCTGATTAGAAGTATATATTCTTAGTTGTTTACAAGTTATATATAGAGATTAATGACTGCTATAATACAAGTTTCTATAACATGTTTTTTTCTCTTTTCTCGTTAGGTTGTTGATTATTGGTTGTCTTAACATTGCTTAAAATGCATTGATATGTACGCATTCATTAGAATTTAAAATTTGATTAATATCAGTATCTCTGGTAGTCATTGTTCTTATTGCATCTATTATGATTTATCAGTTGTTGTGTGTTTTAGATCACATTCCTTTACTCTGGCATGACTTAAATATGAAAAATTTTAATAGTTTTATATAATAAATTTTTAGGATCTAGTAGTTCTAATTTCAATAATGACAATGGTTTGTTTATGTAGGTTGAATGCTTTTTTAAGGACATTATGGAGTGATAATAATCTAAGTAGAAGATTCTTGGAATGTCCCAATTTCCTATTCGGTAATTGTGAATTTTCAATAGTATGATAATCAATTTTCTAAGAGAGTTATCTATGTAATTCAAAAGTTAAAGAAAGATATTTTTGTAATGAAGGAGGCATAAATAAGGAGACGTATAGCCAAAATAAAGGAACGTGATAAGCAATTAAAAATTGCGAAATAAGACATTGACATGTTGATCAGAGAGAAGAAAGACTTGAGGTTGATATTATCCAACATAATTGTAGGGTTTATCAAGTTTTTATTTAATTTTCCATCCTTTATATGGTTGTAGAATAAAATTAGTATGAAATTATCTACATGTTATTGATTATGTTCATTTTTATTATCAAATTAACTAGGATGAATTTATTTATACTTTCTATTGTTTAATGAAAAGTAATCCATTGTTACCAGTAATTATATGGAGTTATTTAATCATTAAGTGTAAACAAATTGTCTAAGAACATGCATTAGACATTATTTATGATCCAATTCATCAATTGCAATTATATAAAATAAATATTTTTATTTACTTCTATTGTTGAATGAAAAGTAACATTTTATTATCAGTAATTATATGGAATTACTCAATCATTGAAAGCAACCAAATTGTATGAAGGAATGCTTTAGACATTGTTTAGGAACAATCCATCAATTGTAATTATACAAAATGAAATTGTTCATTTACTTATATTACAAAATACATAAAACATAAGATTTTTAGTTATAAGCTAACCTACATGATACATGAATTTTAGGCAAACATCTTTCTTTTGATTTACAAAATCAACTAATTACAACGACATCCAAATGTTTGGTTTGTCAAGTTGTTGGTTACAGGTCCTAATTGTTGCTCTCCTACTGGTTAATGTAGCTTATAATTGTCTTGAAGTGATGTTAGATTTACCTTTAAACCTATCTCTTGATTTAAAAGACAACTTGAAAGATGTCTATATTTTTTACTAGCAACTTGTGAAATAACCTATGAATATAACACTTGTAAACATGCTTATGAGTTTAATATTGACAATGAGTACATGTATCTAAGTATATGCTAAACTCAAATATATGCTTTGCTGACTAGGTACACATTCCTCATTAACTGGCGTGCTACTTTAGATATGAGTTTGCTGAATATAATTTGGGTTAATGAGTTACATATTTCATGTAATCATTGTTTTGTGATACTCCTCTAACTGGTGATCCTTCATTTGAAACTATTTCAACCTAAAAGATAATATGCATTACATTAACATTGATAACAGATAAAAAAAACTAAACTAATAGTTACATTGATAGGTTGTTCATTAGGTTTTGTTACATTATATTTTTCTACTATTATATAATTAACCTTAATTGTCTAATGTACCTTCAAAGGTTAATTAACCTAATGAAACTTTGAATGCTTTGTCAACCTGGTAGTACCCAAGTTCTTTTCCATCTTAATTTATCTATAATCACGACAAGAGTTACGACATTTATTGACAACTTTATTGTAACTATCATTTCGTCAAAGATATGAGGTTTTTTAGACAAAAAATTGATTGACACTATTGTTTGGATTAACTGTGATGATTTTTTTGTTACTAATACAATCGTAATTGTGACAATTTAATATCTTTCACAATGAAATTGTCACTATTAATATTAATAGTGTCAAAATTTCTTTTGTCACTAAGTTCTGTCACTAAAAGCATATGCAATTGGGCGCCAAAATAATTTGGCGGGAATGAATTGTAGTTGTGATAAAACATATATTGGTCACTATTTTTTTCTATTTGTTGTGAACAGAATATAGTCTGATCATTAATATTTTTCTCTTGCTGTGACGAAACGGTTTATCATCACATAATATTTTACTTTTTTTGATGAAAACTTTTGTCATTAAGAATTCAATTATTTAGTGTCTAGTTAATATTGGCATAAAAATGAAACTACCACTATAGTCACTACTATTTATAATTTAATGACAACTTTTTTTTGACTAACTATCATTTCGTCACAGATATGAGGTTTTTTGTGACGAAACAATTGATTGGCACTATTTTTTGGATTAAATGTGATGATTTATTTTTTGTCACTAATTAAATTTAGTATCTTTTATAATTAAATTGTCACTATTAATATGCTAATAGTGTCAAATTTTCATTTATCATTAAGTTATGTTATGATAAGCTTATGCAATTTGACGTAAAAATAATTTTGGCAAGAATGAATTGTAATTCTGACAAATCAAATGTTGGTCTCTAATATTTTCTATTTGTTGTGACGGAATATAGTTTGATCACTAATGTTTTTCTCTTGCTGTGAAGAAACAGTTTATTGTCACACGATATTTTACTTTTTGTGACGAAAAATTATCATTAAGAAGTCAACTAGTTAGTGTCTATTTAATATTATCATAAAAACGGAACTATCACTATGGTCACTACTATTCGTAATTTTTATGACAAGAAATTTTGTTGTTACTTAATCATCAACTTTTTGTTATAAAGGTTATGGTCAATATAAACGTAACAAATTAATAATAAATATTTCTTATTATAATAACATTAAAATTAACCACTATAATTATTAATTTTGTCATCATTGTACAAATTTTAGGAACTAAAAACTACTTATCTTAATTTTTTAATATTATTATTTACAAAAAATTTAAATATTTTCTTGCAAAATATTCAAACTATATATATTGATATTCCAAAATAATATTTTACATATCAATAAATATTTGCTAAATATAACTTTGAAATTTCATCATAATAAAAATCAAAATAAGTAAATGTGTAAATATAATGAAAATCTTATTCCAAAATGTTAAGCTAAACTCCTAACCTATTTAAAATTTAAAAATAGAGTTATTGTCGATGCTCAATCATTTTCATCTTCACATCCAGGATCATATAACATATCGTGCATTTCGTTATCATTTTCAATTTTATTACTTTGATGGCATAGATATCTATATTTTAGTGCAACTATTCTTAAAGAAATGAGTTTTAGTGTAGACCAAATTTAATGGTTGCGGATACGAGGAAGCATATTAAATTTTGTCAATATTAATTAATTCAAATGTATTAATTAATTTTAAATAAATTATTATCTTATAAAAATATACAATTTTTGGATTTAAAAAATTTGTAACTACTAATTTCACCTTAAAAACGGGGATAATTGATCAAAAAATATCTAAACTTTTAAAAATTTTAATTTAATGCCAAATTTTATAAAATTTTCAATTTAATGATCCGATATGACGTACGTCCTAAATACTACGTCTATGTCTATTTATTAGCCAATTAGAAAAACAATATTACAAATTTTGAAAAACTAAACATGCCTCCGTTTCGACCCCCTTGTTACTTTTTCTTTCTTCTTCAACCCCAATCTCCCTCCGCCTCTCGCTAATCGGCCTGGGGCAAAACTACACCAAAATGAATGAGAAAGAATCTCCGAGTGGCCCTCACCGCTGTTTCTCTCTCTCTCCCTAAGAATCTAAATACAGTCGCCCTCTGCCGCGTGTTTTTCACTCGTGAATACCTATATGTTTCAAATTCTATAACACTTTATGTAGTTGGATCTCTCTACTTGACAATGTTAGAGAACGAACAATACTTTTGCGATTGACTAAAACGCACCGTCTTGGTTCGGGACCCAACCGCATTAGAGGTATTTGGAGAAACGGCAATCATTTTCTTTTTAAAATTTTTTTGGTTGTTTCTTGGATAAAAGTTGAGTTGTGCTATGATTTGAATTAGATCGGAATAGGGTTGTATTGTGACTGAAGGGTGTCGCTAGAATTTGAATTTAGGGTATTGGTATTTTGGTAGAGCAATGTGTTTGGAATTTTGTTGCAGATTAGGAGAGATTGGTCGCTTGTGAACATAATTTACTTGGTTAAGTTCTTTACTTAGTGTTGTGATTTTAGAATTGTTGTTGGTGTGGACTTCAAGGGTGGAATTTGAAGAGCATTGCTAATTTGAAGAGTTTTTATTTGGTTGAATTTGTGAGGATTATTTATTGTTTTTACTGATTTGAATTTAGCTTTCTGGTTATGGAAGTAGATATGAGGTTAATGTAATGGGTGTTGCAATGGCTTATGTTGTTCTTTTAAAGGATTAATTGGCGTTTTTCTTGTTCAAAACCTAATGTTGAAGTTAGTGGGTATAATTGTTCTCTACCCTTAAGTTGTTAGGTTGTGGGTTGTGTGTTTTTGTGATGAACCATTCAATGGGATTGCACTCAATCCTTCTCATGTTCAGTGAGATTTGGTTTGGTCTATTTTTCTGTCTTGGAAGTTATTCCTCAGTTGATATAAGTTCTTTTAGGCATTTGTGTTTCCAAACTGGTTATGCTAAATGTTTTGCTTTCTGTTTCTGTTTTTTCAAATTGATTTTCTTTTTTGTTTCACATATAAACATTTTGTGCTCCTGAATATATAGAAAAAGGGCCCTCAGGAAATACATTCCTGTAGATGATGCACCTTCTGCTAGTATGAAGGCTTTGAGCTTTTCCAGAAAGGTGCTTGATAATGCCCAAGTCTTCGATCCAGAGACAAATCAAACAATGGAGCCTTATGTAGACATTGATCTTAAAGAAGTTTATTTTTTGTTCATGCATTTCCTTTCATCTGGACCATGTCACAGGACTTACAAACAGTTGTAGAGGAACTTCGTGAACACCAACTTCCACCTAGAAGGTATCGTGCTTGGTATTCGAGAAGTGGAGTATGTGTCGGTGATGAAGATGATGATGGCATATCATACCCCTTAAACTACTCCAAACTAGTGGAGAGGAATGGAGTGTTCTTCTATTATTGCTGTGTGTCTGCATCCTCGATTGTAGTGTATTTACATAGATGTATCTTGTGTAGACTGGCGATTAAGGCAATGATTCCACTTTTCTTTACTGATGTGTTATGTGAGTTTTTACTTAAAGCATTTGTTAATCAGTTGCAACATTGTTCATGGATTTTAGGTCTTTTATCTAACAGTGGAACATTGTTCACGGTTTTTTCTTTAATATTACTGTTTGCAATCAAATTTCAATATTTTCTTATAAAATATTCAAAACACATATATCGATAATCCAAAAGTAATATTTTACATATCAATAGATATTTGCTAAACATAATTTTGAAATTTCATTAAAACAAAAATCAAAATAAATAAATGCTTCAATATAATGAAAATCTTATTCCAAAATATTGAGCAAAACTCTTAACCTATTCAAAATTTAAAAATAAAGTTCTTGTCAATGTTCATCACCACTCATAAAAGTATATTTATCACAATCAGTTTCGTTATATCAATATTTAACAGATTTCCTTTAATAGTTGCAGCATCTAAATCAGATATATCCAAAGATATTGTATCAGTATCATCCTCTAAAGTAGATTCATGAATGTAAAGCCAAAATTTTCATTTTCTTGGCATGACTCATCTCCTATATTGTTATCAGGAAGATCATACAAATCACGAGGCTTTTTATTGACAACAAAATACCAATTGAGCTCCTTAATATCCATTACATAGTAAACGTGTTCAGCTTGAGAAGCTAAAACATATGGTTCATCAATTTTCAACTTGCGTGTGACATTGACCATAGGAAACCCAAACTTTTCCACCTTTATGATGCAAATCCCACCAGTCAACTTTAAATAAAATGACACTATTTCCCTAATGATAATTTAACTGTATGATATCTCTCAAAATACCAAAATAATCCAAATTGCCGATATTCACATCACCTTTTACAAAAATTGTAGTATTTTGTGATTTCAATTGTAAATCCCTGTCCTTTGTGTTAAACCTCCAACTGTTGATGAGGAAGCTTTTATACCGATAAACTCGCTTGATTGGCCTATAAATTAAATGCAGTAATTGATCACTAACCATTTGATTTCCTTTATCATGGAATTCGGTGACCTATAATGAGTAATGAGCATTAAATATTTATATTATATAAATTATAATTTATAAAAAGTTATAGGTGAAAATATATTTATAGTACTTACATATTTCTTGAACCACTGTTGGAATTCTTTTTGATATCTTGTTTTTACATTTCTAGGTTCCTCTCTCTTGAGTTTTACTTTATGCATGCTTCACATTAAAAATAAGCAAAATATTAGTAGTTACTTAAAGAATATATAAACAATAAAATAAATTATGTAAAATGACTAATTTCAAAAGTTAAGAGAACTTTCTTCACAAACTCTCTGATTTCTTCGTAATTTTCTAACACATACATTCTAGCATGAGCCCATTCAAATAAGCTCAACTCATCATTATTTTTAGCAAAGGCCTAGTAGCTTGCGTAAAAACTTGAAACTCATAATGAGAACGAGCATCACTTCCCTCATCATTTCTTCCAGCACAATTCAACCTAGTTTCAGTTCCATGCAATTACCTTGAACAAAAATGCATGCATTCTTGCACAATATATGCCTCAACAATTGATCCTCCTGGATGCGTTTTATTTCACACATATGATTTTAGCCTATATAAATATCATTTTATAAGATACATCCATCGAAATTATACTGGCCCAGCAAGTTTAGCCTCACTCATTAGATGAATGGTTAAATGCACCATTATGTCAAAAAATAAGGGAGGAAATATTTTCTCTAATTTACAAAGTGTAAAAGGAATTGACTTTTCAAGTCGCTCCAAATCATCAAAATGCAAAACTTGAGCACATAACTTTCTTAAAAAAGTACAAAACTCAAGTATTGCTTTGCACATCTCTTTACCCAATAACCCACGTATAGTCAAAGGGAGATATTGATGAAAAAATACATGACAATCATGACATTTCATTCCAAAAACTTTGCATTAAGTAAGACTCATACATTGAGAAATATAAGAATACCATCTAAAAATTTTAGATCATTTAAGAACTAACAAAATGCTTGTTTTTTTATCTTTAGACAGTGTATAACATGTAGGGTGAAACGTATACTTGCCATCACTTGTAGGAGTTGCATAAAGCTCAGGACGTACACCCATAAAATTCTAAATCAAAACAAGTATTTATATTATCCTTTGTTTTCCCCTCAATGTTCAACAAAGTCTGAATTATGTTATCAGATACTTTTTCTCGATATGCACAACATCCAGATTATGTCACAACTTAAGTGGTCTTCAATATGAGAGTTGAAAAAAACTCATTTTTCTCCAATTTTTGAGCAATAGAACATCGCCAAGCTTTCTTTTCCTTATAGTATTTCTAAAATTCGTCTGTTTAATGAAAATAGTATAAATAAGAAAAAATAATACAAATAAAATATAAGAATAATTTAAAATCAATCAAACTTCACTTGAGAAAATTGATTATATTGCTCAACAACATCATCCCTTGATAATTATTTTAGTGCGCTTTAATTTTCTTTGGTACCATCAAATGCTTTAGCATTTTTCCTCCAAAAATGATTAGTTGGTAGGAAGCGATGATGACAAAGATAACATGTTTTACGTCCATTTTAAGGACTGCGAGAAGACGTTTCAAGATTGCAAACAGGACATGCTAACTTGCCTTTGATTTTCCATCTTGATAAATTATCGTAAGCTGGAAAATCATTTTGGTTTATAATAGAGTTGAACGTAACTGAAAATTACTCTTTGAAAATGCATCATATGTCTCTACACTTGTCTCCCAAAGGCATTTTAGCTCATCAATCAACGACACTAAGTATACATCAATATCATTTCCAAGAGTTTTAGGACTAGGAATAAAGAATGACATCATGAAATAAGGATCTTTCATGCATAGCCATGGTGGAAGGTTATAAGGAACTATTGGCCATTCATTACATATTCCCGAATGGGTTAAAACCATCACTTGCTAAACCAAGTTTGACATTACGTGGGTTGGCTGGAAAAAAGGGGTGCACATCAAAACTTTTCCAAGCTGGAGAATCCACTAAATGTCCCATAAACTCTTTATTACACTGTTTTTCCTTATGCCATCTCACATCTTTAGCAAAATTAGATGACATGTACAATCTTTGTAAGAAATGAGTCAATGGAAAATATCGCAAGATTTTTTTGGGAATATTTTTCCTAGGGTCAAGGTCATTAATCATATTCCCCATTTTCTCATTATTATTCCATCTATATTCACCACAAGTTAGACAAGATTGAGCATTCTCATATTTATTTCTGTAAAGTATGCAATCATTTACACAAGCATCTATCTTCTTATATGTAAGACCTATATCTCGAGAAACTTTCTTACAATCATTATATGAGCTAGGAACTTTATTACCTTTAGGAAACAATCTTTTCATTATGTGAAGAATTCTATCAACTGCATTTGCACTAATCCCGTAAAGACATTTCCAATTCAATACTTAAACAATGAATGATAGTGTGGAAAATTCCTTACAACCAGTAATAATCTATAAAACTTGGTAGCTTCCTTATTTGGATAAGTGTGGCCACCTCTAATAGGATCATCAGCTTCTTCATTTAGATCAGAACAACTATAAGATCACATAACATATCACATATTCCATCATCATTTTCACTTTTATTTCTCTGATTACTATCATTGTCGTCATTAAAATAATATTGTAGAACCTCTTCATGATGGTACCACTACTTCTAGTTCATGTTTATCCCATTTAGGATCAGATGTTCATAAATTGATTGACTTGTCCTAAATAAATTGTTGTTGCATATTTTACAAGCACAACGAATTGCTTTTCCTTTATCAAGATTTATAAATGCAACATCTAGAAATTCATTAACTCCTTTTTCATATTGTGGTAGTGCTCTATTAGAAATTTCCATCCAAGATTTGTCAATTATCATTGTCCTACAATTCAAATTAATTGAATAAATTAATTGAATGGGTTCAACAAAATTTGAAATAATACTTGCTAGGATAGGGAACTTTATAAGCATTAATATTTTCTAAAGAAACATTGAGGCATTAGTAAGAAGAAATTAAAATACACGCACGCATAAGCCAAGTTCTGTTACTAAAAAAACCAAATGGGACAAAAGTGAGAAGGTGATGGAGAGAGAGAGAGAGAGAGAGAGAAGGAAAACCTGATGAGCTTCAACTTTGGTAGTAGAGGGGAGGAGATAACTTGATGTATATCTTAATTGTCACAAGCTTTGATCACAGGACCTTCTTTCTTTTTTTTTTATCAACATCACATTGTAGGCTTTAGGATCACGTTGTTTTTCTAGAATCTGAATTACATCTGTACAATAGGAAAAGCGTAGTTTGTGGTAAGAAAAATTATAAGTTTACATTTTTATTAAACAATAATAAAAGAAAAGATAAAGCTTTTAATCAAATAAAACTTATTATCTTTATCTCTCACAAGTCACAAGTGTGGATAGGTTCATGTTTTGCTTTGGTGATTTGGGTAGTAAGAGACTATGAAATGGGCAGAATTAGGGTGAAAGTGATGAAGACTACGTATATATATATATATCTGTGTGTGTGTGTGTGTGTGTATGTTCTGTTATTGGTGTTCATAATTAATCATGGACTATAATATCTTTATAGATGATATGGACTTGAAAATGAAGTAGAGAAGATAATCTTGTTATGAGTTGTGATAAGGAAAGATTTAGAAACAAAAGTGGTAGTGGTCTGGAAAATGTTCACTGAGTGTGC
>JANZXP010000169.1:57196-71596 GCA_027576715.1 Erythroxylum flavicans
AATATTTTAATTAATGAATGAATTATATTTTAATTAATTATATTGTAATTAATTAATTATTAATAATATTTTAATTAATTATATTGTAATTAATTAATTAATTATAGTATTTTAATTAATTAATAATTATATTTTAATTAATTATAACAAATACATCCTTACATAACAATGATACCTATTCTTCTAGATTAGGAGAGGAATTGGGTATTACCCAATAATAGGTAATCAAAGTAATAAGTCTATAATTATACTTGTAAACCATATTACAAATAGAACCTGAGAATTTGCTCCAAAGTCTCCGGTCATTCTTTGATGGGTGTAAACCATACTTGTAAAATCCATCAAAATAACAAGTGGTTGCATTTGCTTTTTGTCATAACAAAAAAAGGAAAAATTGTTCAAAACAAGTAAAACATCACATGCAACATCTTTAATTACTGAAAGCTAACATGATCTTGATGTAATATGAGATGTTGTAAGGTGGTCATAATACAGGTATGCTGGGAATTTTCTTCGAAATCCTGAATAGAAAATTTAAAATAAAAAATACTTGAAATTATCATAATACAAATTATATGCATTAAAGGTTTGAAAACATAAAATCAGCAAAAATATAACCTGAGTATTGAAAAAGGGTATGGATTTCAAATCTATCATATTTGCTGAAGTCTTGCATTTTTTTGAACATACTTTCTTTTCCTTGAACTTTTCTCTAATCCACCCTTTAATCTCTAACTTGACGTAGGTTTTATTTTTATTTTGACACCTCTAATCTTATTCCCTTCACCAAAATTAATGTCATGATAATTGAACATATTAATTTCAAGATTTGACCTTTGAGACAACTCTTTATCTTGTGATATTAGGTTCTCTTTATCAACTAATTCTTTACGTTGCAATATCTCATCAACCATCTTCAACATGTTAAGAAGACAATGTTTCACAATTTTACAAGTATCTCTCCTCTCTACAACTCTTGTAATCAATTGCATGCTTAATGCACACAATTCTTTGTACCTTAAAATTGACAACATTTTAGGATCTAATCCACTTTCATTGATAGTGGAGCTTTTACTATCAAGGTACCATTAAAACAAATCCATTATGGAAAGTAAACAAGCTTTGCCACTTGGAAGAGACAATGGAGATGATCAGGACCCAATCTGATTTCCAAAAATGTGATAAAGGTAAGATTTATTTCCATTCATGTGCAAAGAATCTTAAAAACATATTACAAATAGGTAGAATACATGGATTAGACAACGAACTGCCTTACAGTTTTTCTGGAAAGAAAAAAGCTCTTCACTGAGTTCATTCTACTTCTTTCCTGATTACAAATCCTGAAAAATTAACGAGAAAGTGGATTCCGATTCCCATAACACGAAAACATATGAACCAAGGCTCAAAGTTATTCTAAACAGATTTAAACTGCTTTGCATAAAAATTTGTATTTTCACCACACCTATCCGTATGAAGAAGCAACTGTTCCATATACAGGCCATATCACTATGCTTACACAGCCTTCACCAGACATTGAATAGCTTCAAAGGAGAAAAGATTATTGCTTTCATTTATGAGGGTATGTCACAGCAACAGATTTGACCGGGTTCCAGAGCAATGAAATTTAGATTTGACAGTACGTTCCAGAGAGCAATGAAATTAAGTATGGAGCCGCAGTCAACAAAATGATTGAACCTCAACAGACATAAAGGCAGGCATCCCCATGCTATGAATACTCGCAAACAGGAGGGATTGTTGAATCTTAAAAGCGTCGAATGATCTTAACTCCTCCATTTTTATCCATTGTCGTTCTCAATCTCCCCTTTTGAGAACAAAAAATCCTCCTTATATTTCACCTCATAACCGGATTTATCTTTCTGATTCTGATTTTCTGCTGTTATCTCATCACACTTGACTTCCAAGTAAATCAGGTTAGGAAAATTTGAAAGCAATTTCTTCCTATCCATCTTGAAGTCTTTAAGGTACTTCAGCCGCAAAACTTCTACTCTCCATTTAGTGGTCTCTTCAAAATTCAACCTATCAAGTTTTCCTCCCGAAATATAGAGCCTTTTCAACATGAGCAGCTTGCTGGGCTTTAGTTCCTGTGGTGGACTTTGCAAAGGGATACCTCTCAGAGCCAGTTTTTCTAAGCAAGGTGGAAATGACAGCTCTGTCATGACAGTTAGTTGTTTTGAGTCCGTAGACTTCATTCCCCATGTCACAGTTAGACATCGAAGAGATTGAATCTCCCCCAACTTCTTGAAGTCCTCCTTTTTGACCTCTGCTTCATTCCCTACATATATACTAAGGCGCCTCAACTTTTTCAACTTCACAAGGTCGGATGCCGTGAATAGAGTCCGCTTTGAATTTCCAATCACGAAAACCTTCAGCACTTGTAAAGCTGTGAGCTTTTCAATCCCCTTTGGCATGCTTTCGAGCAATGGACAGTCGGATACATTAAGATGTGTGAGTTTTCTCATCGACCCAACATCAGAAGGCATTTCCTCTAAATTGTGAAATGCTTTAAGATCAAGAATTTCAAGACTCATGAGCTTAATGACACACTTTGGAAGTACCGTTATTCTAGATATTCCTCGGAGGCTAAGATACTTCAGGTGCCTTTGAGCTCCCAAAGCATTCAAGAAATCTTCATTTACCACTTCAATGTGATACTTGGGTGAATATCCCCATCTTCCCAGCTGAATAACCTCAACCTTCTCCAACTTTCTAAAGAATTCAGATTCAAGATTAAGATATTTCTCATTCAAATTGAACACAGCTAACAGTTTATCTACTCTTACGGCATTAGCACCAAAGGATGTCTGATTAACGTCTGAAAGACTTCGATTCCCTGAAACTAAGCATGCCCGCCATGATCTTGATATAAGAAACGGTACACCTGATGCACTGAAGTTCAAGAACTCAGCTTTTTTTGCCAGAGAAACCAACATGAAACGGGTCCAGGGATGCACTGTACAAGCATTCACAACTGGGAGTGGAAGTGGCTTGCTAGATGTGCCATGTTGAGGTTGAACAAGTTCCAACTCCAAAAGTCTCTTAAAAATGCCTTCTCCAGTCTCCTCGGCCGTCTTAGATTCATTCGCAGTGATAAATCCCTCACCAATCCACCAATGAATCAAAGGCCTTCTTTTAATAACAACATTTTCTGGGAAAATTGAGAATGACAGAAAACAAATCCTTGATCTGAAACTATCAAGACTGGAGTAACTTGCCCACAGATTCAGAAGAACAGGACTTGTAAGGATATGCTCCTCCACGTCCAGTTGACGCCACTCATGCAGTTTGGGACCCGAAGTCTCCTCATCATGTCCAGAGATCTTGTCTCTCAACTTCCAAAAGGTTTCTTTAGGAGCAGATCCTTGGAGGGCGTTATTCAGCTCATCGATGTTTTGGCCAAGAGACAGCAGGTGAGGGCGTAACAAATCGGCCGCTTGTCCTTGTTTAGCTTGGAAGAAAAATTTGTGGACATTTTGTTCCAAAGAACTGAACATTACCGAGAGATCGTCTTCCCAGCGCTCAAACCTAATGATGTTCAACTTCAAATCCTCAAGCTTGGCCTCAATGGTGAGGAAGCTTGAAGCAATTGGATCTTCTTTATTGACAGTAAGATTCATAGCCTGAAGCAACCGTTTGCGCAAAGCTGCTACAGATCTCTCTGCTTTTCTTTGAATTGCCATGTTGTTTCACTTCTGAAGCTTCAGACATCCACTACTTAAAACTACGGAAGGAATGCCCAATGACTTGGTCCTTTTGCAAGTAAATCCCAAGTTTGGATCCTTTTTGCGCTTCACTTTCCTAAACAATTACGACAACCAATAAAACACGTGACTTTATTGTATCTTAATAGCCAAGCTGTACCTCTTATTTTAATACCGTATCAGTACGGATATGTTATTTAATTCTAGTATAGTATTATACCAATATTGATTAATACAAAGTACCGTTTTGAAAATTTTTAAAATTTATAAAATAGTCTTTAAATATTTTCAAAATTACAAAATAGTCCTTCAATATATTTGGCCAATATGGTACCTTTTAGTCGATACTGACTGGTACGATACGAAACTCAAACCTTTGGCTTATGACCTTGTAGCCAATTAGTTGATTCCAATTTGATATATGATATTATTATTTAATTAATGAAAAGACATTATTTATCTTTTTTATTAAATTAATTACATTTGATGTTTTAATACTAAAGATAAAATTCATAGAATAATTACTATATAATTGAAACTATGGTGAGATCATAATTGTGATATTCAATTACATTTATGTATTATTCTTAAATGTTACAAATTGTAGTTTCATTAAGACGAACTATTGTTGAAACAACAAAAACTAGCAAACAAACATTATGTTTCTTTCTTACAAAAAAGTAATTGATATTATAAATTAAAGTATGTAAATACTTATACTAATGTATGGGTGCTTATTAGAGAATAAGTCACTGAATTGACCTGATTATAAGAATCCCAAATGGAATATCATTTATGTTTTTGTGGGTTTTTTTTTAGTGATGATTGTATAATTGATCATTAAACTTGAGATTACCAAGGTGTCTCGTATGAGAATTATTGTGCTTTGATGCTTTTTATGAACCGTTCTAGGGTAGTTCAGTCGGTAGTACTTGGATGTTGTATGAATCACATGAATATAGTTGAGTAAGTCAATAAGTGATTCGTCACTCTAAAGTAATTAGATAAAATGTTCTACTATTCTTGATTAGTAGTAATTTATAAAATTCCCTGGCCAGAGTAAATTGACACTTGAAAAGATGTTTTTAAATATCAATTATAAATCAATTACTAATTGGCAAGAATGAACATGATTGGATGAAAAGAGTATTATGTATCCATACTTTGTCCAGTTAGAATATTAGATGACGAAATGATTAAATTATACATCACAATCTTGCAGGGACAGGTGAAGTCAAACCACTTTCATAGTTTTGATATTTGGGTAGTCATGACATGTTCTTAGATATCAATCGGAATCTATGATTCTAAATTGTTTAATTGGAGAATTAAAGATAAATTAAAAGGAATTTTAATTTACCTAATTCTAATTATGAATTATAATTATAATTTATAATCATTGCTAATATATTAGGAACCTAATGGATCACAAATTAAAGAGTAGTTTGTGAAGGAAAAATCAATTTTAATTAAGTTTGAGTTAATTATAAAATTTGAAAAACTTTCGAGATCAAATATGAGATATTTGATTTTATTAAAATTAATTCTCTAATTAAAATTAAATTTAAAATTTAAAACCCTAATTTTTTTCTATAAATAGGAGTCAACATTTTTAATAATAGTATCCGGGCTTTCTTTAATTGTTCAACTTAAATTAGAGGCATTATTCTTATTGATTTGATAAAATATTAAGGTTTTATGACTTAATTAAAACTCAGAACTGATTTTATTTCGCGACTGTTCTTGCTTTTGCTTCTGGGTTGTATTCTGTTTATGCATCGATTATTGATCTGAACAATAAAATCCTTGAATCTGGAAATAAGTCTAATGCATCATTTAGGCATCTGTCTCTGAGTATTTGTCTCATTTTGAAAACCTTATGCCGCTGCCTTCTGCGTTGTGATCCCAATTGTTTGGTTCTGTAAAACTTATTCCTTGTACAAAAATCAGAATGCATGTCTGCTTTATAATCATGATTTCTTGGTTTTCTGAAACTTATTTCTGCGTTTACGCACTACCTGCGTTTGATTTAATTTGCGTATGCTCATCTTGTGCTGTTTAGTCTTGTTTTGGTTTATGGAATTGCGTCTGTTTCCATGTGTTGACTCAAGTGAGTTTTGGAAGCTCACTAGCGACAAAAATAGTGCGTCACTGGTGGAGGCGTGAAACTGTTAGACATTTTTGCTTCTAAGAGCAAATTTGTCAATTTCTCATTTAGTGGACAGTTATTAATTATAATTTAGTTTTTAAATAAATTACCGGTTAAGTTACGCAATTTGATTCAGATAAAGATAATAAAGTAATCCAATAAATGATCTAAATTAATGGGTTAAAGTTCGGGTGAAAAATTGATCTCTTTCAGTGTAGACCTGGACTGTATCAGCCTTGTGATGGGAAAGTCCGATATGGAAGCTTATATATATACATATATATGGGGGGTTTCCTGTAGTTACTTAAGTAATTCACGAGCGTTCAGAACTCTGACCCGTTACAGAAAGACCTAGACCTCGAGTCGGTGAACGTTTTCTATAGAGGTTCCGAGGAGATTCGAGCTCGTTTGGCAGCTGGAAAAGGCTGTTAAAAATTAGATGGAACCGAATCAGGTATTTTGTATTATCTTCATTTTTAATCCTTTCACGTCCGATCCTGGGTACGTAATAAAGTCTGCTCTACGCGTTACACATGATATCAGAGCGGTTACGTGACTGGATTGGCCAAAATAAAGATTTTTGGTTTTCCATCTTTCTTGCTTCTCTCTCCTCGTTTTCGCTTCATTTCTGGTTATTTTGCCTAAAAGAATTGCATAGAAGTGGTTTAAATCTGATTTGCCACGAAAAACAGGTCAAAACGAGCCAAATGGAGCAAAAAATGGAGCTTCGGGTCTCTGAAAATCGCCCCCACACGGTGCACGCTCCCGACCCCGCTGCAGTAGCGGGGGTGAGGCAGTGGGAAGGGCGCGTACGCACGCACTGCCACGTGGCGCACGTGTAGCGTCGCCCATAGCGCTATGCTTGTCGCGCGTGCGCCGCACGTACGGCCGCTGCCCACGAGTCTGTGCTAGTGTGGGCGCGTGCCGCGCACATCCCATATGCAACTGGTGCTCGTCGGGACGCGCGCGTGCAGCGCACGCACGCACCGCCACGCGTAGTGACGTGGTAGGCCACGCTGACAATGAATAGTGTCAAAAAAATGCAAAAATTTCAGATTTCCCGTAAGGGTGCCTTGGGGTGTTTTAGGTCAATTTTTGGGTCCGGGAAATTTATAAAGTGAATTTTCCTTTTTTCTGGATTGATTACATTAGTAATAAATTAAGATTTAACTCCAGAAAAGGAATTAAGATATTCCGGATCCGATTTCAAGTACATTTTCATGCTTTGGACACCACATGAGAGAGATACTTCAACTTGTAGTGTCTCGGGTTTCATATTCAGGGTTCAGGAAGTATGATGCTAATCAGAAAAGGAGTTTAGACATTCTGAAGCCCATTTTGAGTGAATTTTCGTGCAATGAACTTGCCATCAGGGGGATACATGGGGTTCTTGTGTCTCGGGTGGTTGGTTTGGTATCAAGTGAGGCACGGTAGTCACTCTACTGAGATTTTTCTTTTGGGAAAATCTTAAATGAAGTTTTCAGAGAATGTCTTTAGCACAGGTGTGTGACAATAAGACTGTGCATTCGGGTTTTGCATTTATTGAAGTTACATTGTCACATACCATATGCCCATAAAGAATGTGAGGATGACATAAAGTTGTATCCCTTATGTTAGTGGACTTTCTGGGATACTGGTGAGAATGTAGTCACCAAAATGACCTTTCAAGTCATTATTTTAGATTGTTCTACTTACATGTGTGGGAATGTCTCTGATTTTTTGTTTGGCTATTCTGCCCAAAGGTGTTGGCCTTACATAACGTTTTGAGATGTGCATAAAGGCATATGATGACAGAAAGTCGTTACTTAAATGATCTATTCACCCAAAGGTGGTAGTGTCATAAGAGTTGATGGTTTGTACTCTGATCGCCTTTATTTCTGAAGATTTAATTGCATATATTATGTATTTAGCCCAAAGATGTTTCATATGTATGATCGAATTTTCAAGAAAACTACTGTTTGATGGCTTTCGGTATCGCTGTTACCTTACATTTGTGTTGATTTAATCAAAGTTGTAAAGAGTCACCTTTTCGGTCAATAAAATCAATGTCACTATTGAAACCCTGACCGGTTTCAATACAACAAGTAGACAGAGGATGTATTGAATGCTATGGAAATAGCTGAGGTTGATATGACCATACAGACAAATAAGTCATCTCCACCTACATCTATGGGCTTGAAAGCTTATAAAGCAGCCTATTAAGCTAAGGATCGGTCTGACATATCATGTCTGATGACCATTAAGAGATCCGAACCTAACCATCTGCTTAGTGAACTTCCGGACACAGACATAGCAAAGTCATTTCTTGAAAATGTCTTCTTGAGGCACATAGTCTCATCTAGTATTGAGACAAGTGCCTCGAATAAAGAATTAATCTCTATAAAGTATAAGGGAAGAAAAAGGGGGAGTGAGGAGTACATATCAAGAATGATCAATCTTTACAGGAGATCGAAGATGTAAGACATTTCTTTTCCTGATGTCTTCATAAGGTACCAGACTCTGAATACGCTCCCTTTAGCGTTAAGTAATCTGGTGAAGACACATTATTGGCAAGATGAGGAATGAAACTTTAATGCTTTGATTTTCCATTGCGTTGCTGAGGGGGAGAACTGTAAGTTTGTTACTCCTACAGTCCTTGAAGCAACTGAATAGAAGGAAAAGATGAAGCACACTAAGATTAAAGGTAGAAAGACTGAATCTTCTCCACATGTTGATGCTGGTCAATTTAGTGTTGGTGAAGGTCCTAGGGACATAAGAAAGCCAGCAGTATGAGGCATAGAAGGATAGACTGTGACTATCAGATAACTTTTTGGCTTGTTAATTATGAATCTAATTGTGATAGTCGCATTAAGTACTTGGTGACTATATAGTGGAGTATCTGATGAAGGTGCTTACACGGTGCAAGGGGTTCATATCCAGGATAAATCCAAATAAAGAGAAAGGAGGAACTGATGGTTGACAGCAGTGAAGAAATGGAAGTATTGTCTATAGGGGATGTATGTACTGAATCTTGTAACAAGGTTCATTTAGGTTATTACACGACACATTTTATATATGATCTTCGGATCAATTTTGGACAAAGGAGGTTGACGTTTTGTATTTAATACTTATATTGTATAGTTGTGTTTAATGTAAAACATACTGGTATGACTTTCTTGTCATATGGTTTGTATAGAATGTGTCTTACCCCGAAGTAGATATATACTTCTTATTATCTTGCTGAACAAGTTATGAAATGAAGGACCCTGATGAAGGAAAAGTCATACATGATGTGACATAAAAATTTAAGCCACATTTCCAGAGCTAGAGTTGAGAGATTGATTAAGGAAGGCATTCTCTCAATTATAGATTATGATGGTCTGGGACTATGTGTTGACTATTACAGGGGAGAGTTGACTAATAAGGATATTGAGGTCAACTTACGTTTCTGACTTGTTGAGTCTAATACATAAGGATATTAGAAGACTTTATACAGTTGAGTTACATAATTTAAAAAAAAAATTATGACTTTTTCATTCCCATACAGTTATGTGTTCTAGCTTAAAGACTAAAGGTTGAGAGAACCAATTGGAAAAATTAGTGTAGAATGTCAGGTTTGACCGTGGAGGAGAATATCATGGCAAACATGGTGTTTCAGGACTTAAACAAGTCAATGCAGAACAAAAGTCAATACAGAACAAGACTAATCTACCTGTATATCTAGAAGTGTGAAAAACCAGCCTCACACACATTAGTGTATGAGGCTGCCCTACTGAGGTGGTATAATCCTTATAAAGAAAAATTGCATGCTCATTATGCTCATTACTATTTAGTGAGATATCCTGACCACTCTAAAAGCTATAGATTCTATTGTACAAAATGAGGGAACAGAATAGTGGAATCACTAACAGTTAAGTTTCTGGAATACGATGTCTATGATGATGGTGGGTCTCTTGACACTTAGGATGATAACAGGATGGATACTATAGTTGTTATGTATCCGCTACTCATACAGTGAGGTCCAGTGGATTTAGGTCTTTTATCATGCCTGTACAAGGAACAGGAACCATACCTGTTTACACAGTGGTTCCTGAGGATATAAAATCTAATACAGTTACGAAGATCCACCGGAGTGAGATGACCTTTTATCCCATCTGATATCATAGTCTATTAGGTGAACAGGACTATGATATTAGACATATTAAGAATCCAGTTACTTTTACAGAAGCTGTTTCTGTACCCGCAACAGAATTGTGGTGGCTTTCAATAACTAATAAGATACAAGCCATAAAGCATAGTAAGGTCAGGGAGCTAGTTGATTTTGTAGCACAACTGTAAAATTATTAGTATAAAGTTTAAGACCTAAAGGACTTCAAGATGAAGTTTATCAGTTCATAGACTAGCTCAATTGCTTGATGGTTTACTCAAAGAGAAATGTTAACTTTATTGTTACTTTTCTCACGTACCCTCGTAGGATACATTTTGAGTGATTATGGCAATTGCAGCTTATGATGATCAAGAGTTACATCTGATAGTTGTCAAAACCGCTTTCCTGAATAAAGACCTTTATAAAGTGGTCTATATGGTACAACCTGAAGGATTTTAGGATCCAGAAGGAACTGACATGGTTTGCACATTATGTAAATCAACATATAAGTTACATGAAACCTCCCGAAAGTGAAACCTTGCAACTGATGAGGTTATTACCTTTTTCAGCTTCATGGAAAATAAAGTTAAAAGGAACTTGTACTAGATTAGGGGGAGCAAAATTATCTTCCTATTACTGCATAAGGATGATATATTGCTCACGTCAAATGTCTTAATCATGTTGTATAAGGTGAAAAAATTTTTGGTCAAGAATTTTGACATAAAGGCCCTTGACGTAGCATCTTTTGTCCTAGGCATTTGGAGTCACCAGGACAGATGTTAACATTCATCATACCTCTCAAAAAGTGCATACATTAAGTATATGTTACAAAGGTTTAATACGGTTAATAGTAAACCTGTCGTAACATTTATCTCTCATAGTGAGAGATAATCTTTGGCACAGTGACCAAAGAATAAAGTAGAGAGAGGGAGGTCATGAGGAATGTTCAATATGGTTAATAGCCTAATGTATGCTCAGCTATGTACTAGGTAGAACATTACATTTATCGTTTGACTATTTGGTCGGTATCTGGTTAACCCAGATGTAGACCATTGAAATCCACTCAAGTGAGTGTTAAGATCATTAAAGGAAAGCAAGGATTATATGTTGGCATATAGAAAAGTCAACAGACGACAACGCGTTGAAAATTCATATTCAAATTTAGCTATGTGTCCTAATGATCGAAAGTTCACTTAAGGTTACGATTTAAGGTTGCAGATGGTATAATGTTATGGAAGTGTGTCAGTCAGACACGGGTAACTTCCTCAATCACGCATGCATAGTGCATGCTACAGGCTGCTTCACAGACAGTTTAGCTCAGAAATTTGATTTCTGAGTTGTTTGTGGTTGATTAAGTGGCTAGACCTATACAGTTGTACTGTGATAATTAAGTTTCTATGTTGTTTAACAATAACATTAAATATCACATGGTCTTAGCGTTTTGAGATAAAATTCTTGATCATGAAGTAATTGACACGAAAAAGTGACATTGAGGTTTGGAGCATTTAAAGACTAAGGAACTATTTGTCGATTCTGTAACTAAAGGACTTTAGCCACTTGTGTTTGGAACACAAGTATACAGTATGGGTGTTTTGAAGTCCTTATACATTGTTAGTTAGGGAATCGTTATGTTTGCTCTATGGACATTTGTACATTTTGATGTATTATAATAGTATGATGGTTTATTATCGATAAAGACAATCATCGGATATCCTCAGTCATATTTGTTATCATACGTTGTCATAATACGCATAGAAGTCTTAAGATTTGTGTTGATCTTAAGCATTTTAAAGGTCATTGGGCATATATGAAGATTGACCTTGACCTATGTCATTAGACACATACAATTTTGTACAGATACATCCTTAAAGTTTGACATGATATAGGGGGATATAAATATTTAATCCCATAAAGGTTCTTTAATGCAGTTTAGCATTCAGTTGGAGAACATAAAGGTTTTCTCTAATGCTGTTTAGCATTCGGTAAGAGAAAACAAGATTTCTCTGATGCAGTTTAGCATAAAGCTAGAGAAATCGAGACCTATAGACGAAGATGATACATAGTAGATTATAAAGGTATCATCGTAGTCTGCCACACTCCATTTTCCCATTCATGTTAGTGAGGAATTAGGTATACGTGATTGTATTGGACCTGTGTCACACATGACACATGTGTTTGATATTTTTCGGTATCGAAAACCTTGCAGGACAAAATATAGGACTTTCATTATTTTTGGATCAAATGTTTTAAACTCAGTCGACTAATACAGTAGCGTGGCTTAAGTGAATTTTTAAACTGTTTTTAAAGTTGAGTCAAAGCTACAATTAATAATTGTCCAAGGGGGAGATTGTTAGACATTTTTGCCCCTAAGGGCAATTTTGTCAATTTCCCATTCAGGGGGCAGTTATTAATTGTAATTTAGTTTTTAAATAAATTACCGGTTAAGTTACGCAATTTGATCCAGATAAAGATAATAAAGTGGCCCAATAAATGATCTAAATTAATGGGTCGAAGTCCGGGTGAAAAATGGATCCCTTTTAGTGTGGACCTGGACCGTATCGGCCTTATGACTGGGAAGCCCGATATGAAAGCTTATATATATATGGGGGGTCTCCTGTAGTTACTTAAGTAATTCACGAGCATTCAGAGCTTTGACCCGTTAAGAGCACCCGTGTATTAAGGAAACTACAGAAAGATCTAGACCTCGAGCCGGTGAATGTTTTCTATAGAGGTCCCGAGGAGATTCGAGCTCGTTTGGCAGCTGGAAAAGGCTTTTAAAGATTGGATGAAACCGAATCAGGTATTCCGCATTATCTTCATTTTTAATCCTTTCACGTCCGATCCTGGGTGCGTAATAAAGTCTGCTCTATGCGTCACAGAAACCAGTGGTGAATTGCCGCTGGTGGAGGAAAAGGGTTTAACACCCATAGATAACGCAGTAGACGACGCGATGGGGAGGTGACAGTGGAGATCTGTGGATGGCAGAGGGTGGCGGCTTGAGGGAAGCAGAGCCGGCAGAATCAAAAAAATAAAGAAAACCTACCGTAAGGGATGAAGACAAAGGGCGAGTGTAAGAAACGTGCCCTCCGTCTTGGGTACACGCCCGGGACAAGTTTGACTGGTGCACCAGCACGTGCCCCACAGGCTGCCTTGTTTGTTGTTTTATTTGGTTTTTAATGTATTTTAAGTCTTAATTTCAATTAATTAATGAGATTAAATTAGTTTATATTTTTAATAAAATTAAAAAAGCTTTTCAATCTTTGAAAATTGTTTCCAAAGAATAATTTTTATTTGGAATATTTTTACAATTTACTTTAAATTTTCAAAAAGTTTTATTATTAAATTAAATTAGTTATCAAGTCAATAATTATAATCAAGTAAAAGTTTTAAATAATTTTTTCATAATTAGACTATGTCAAAAATTATAAATATAGTGACATTATATTAATTAAGATGAGATCTTAATTTCAAAAGTTAAAGTAATTATTTTTCTTAATATGGTTAAGATTAATAATTACATTGATTCTTTATTAATTTTAGAAAAACAATTGTTAAAATAAGAATTAATTCGTTTTAATTAGATTGAATTTAATTAATTTGACTCCTTAAAATTAAGAAAAGTATTTTCTTAATTAAATTTATTTATTTCAATTTGATTGAGATAAATTGAATTTATGATTTTATTTGTTTAGAGATTTATTATTCAATTTATTTATAAATTGTTTCTTATTTATGAATAATAGGTTTATTGATTTGTTAGAAAAAGTATTTTTCTTCATTAAATTTTTTAAAGGAGTTTCATTTATTAACTAAGAAAAATGAGATTTCTTTAATATTTTTGAAAATAGTTTTCTAATTTATTAATAGAAACTTTTCTATTAATTAAGAAGTCAATATCTAAATAAATAATATAATGACTTTCTTAATTAAAGTTAAAAGTGTTTTATTTAATTTTGAAAGTAATTTCCTTACAATATTAGAAAATAGTTTTCTAATTAAGGAAAATCAATTTCTAATGAGATTAGAAATAGTAATTTCTAATTAGATTAGAAATAATTTTTGAATAGAATTAGAATGAATTATTTATAAAATTTTGAAAAAGCAATTTTTTTAAATTATAATAAGTAAGGAGTACAATTTATTGAAAATTGTTTTCTATTAAATTTTTTAATAGACTCAAGATAATTGGAAATAGTTTCCAATTGGATTTGAAATTTTATTTTCAAATCAAAATTGAATTTCTATTTGGAATATAAATTTAATTCAATTAAGAATCAATGAGTTTAAGAAAATTTAATTTATTCTTGGAAATATTATTTTAGATTTCGAAGATCAAAACTTGATGTTTTATGCATATAATTTGATTATGAGTTTAGAAGTTGCATACTTTATTTATATGTTATATA
>JANZXP010000169.1:116556-129694 GCA_027576715.1 Erythroxylum flavicans
ATAAGAATAGTAAAATTAATTATTGTAACAATAATAAAATTAATAATAATATCATAAGCATTATAATAATAATATTCCAAATAAATTTAATTAAGAAAAATAATAACAATAAGGAAAATTTATTATAATAATAGAAATAATTTTAATAATAATAACAATTAATAATGTTAATATTAAAATAAATTATTTTTTATTCATATAATAATTAAATTTCAAATTGAAATTAATTTATAATTAAAATAATAGTAAGTAATATAATTAAAGTTAAAACAGCAAACGTGCTATGCGCCTATGCCTCTCTTTGGCTCAGCTGCGTGGCTTCGTACTTAATACACTGAAGTCAGAATGTGAGTTGTCCCCGATTTTTAAACCAAACGACGACGTATCGCATGCGGCACAGAGTTGGTACAGTGTTAGCGGAACAGAGGATCTGAATCCAAGCCCCACCACCCAACATGCCGACGTTGGAAAGGACAGTGAGCGCAGCACATCACATCCAATAAATTACGAGGTTGTCATTTTTTTTTATTACATTAGGTATCCCAGTTTAGTTAAACTAATCGTAAGTTTCTAAGACCCTACCTTAAGAGTCCTACAGGATGTAAATTTGGAACTCCAAGATTCTTCAGGTTCTTACGTAGCCTATATACGTCTGCGCACAAGGAGTTGTCACATACTTGATTGGTCAACTGTTGATTGATCGCTGGCCTTGCTCAGTATCAAGTTCCCTAGTAGCTTCAACTCCCACACTGCCGCTGAAAGCGAGATCTCCATAATTGATCCGATCAAGGAGCTTTGCCCAGGAAGCTAGAGGATCATCAACAAGAAAACTTCTCATTTCTCCTCTTTTTGCGTGACTCAAAATCAAAACCTCCTTTAAAAAAGAACCTTAAGTGAAGAGTTTACACCATTAAAGCCATTGCTCGTTGTCACAAGGTTGACATTTCTAACATGTCGCTGAAAGACAAAAGCTAAACACAGTTAAGCTTACAATCCAAGTAATTGGAAAAGATAAACTGATCTCATTACTATCTTTCTACTATCTTCTATGACCATCGTCTATTTTAATAAATGATATTAATTTATTAAATGGATAAATGCTTAAGAAATAAGGTAAATACAAAGTAACAAAAATAGATGATCTAAACCCATAAGTAATTGTCCTTAATGAAGAATAATTAGGGAACAGCACACCACAATCCATTCTTAAAATAGTAAAAAATCATAAACTTAAGAAGTACTACCAACTCTAATAAGTATTAAATCATTTAGTATTTTTTTTACTCTATCATTTTAACTTTATTACCCTGAAAAATTAGATGAATTTTTTATATGAGACATGAAGATCTGCCAGAAGTTCGTTCCCAACCAAGAAGAGAGAGGAGGCATCCTGCCAAGTTTAAAGACTACGTTTAGTTTCTTATTTCATAAGTTACTGTAACATTTTATTTTATTTACTTTTTGACTGAGTATTTTTACTCCTTCGAGGGTTTTTCTTTTCGGCTCTTTTCCCTCGTCGCTTTGTTGAACCAATAGGATAGGTCAGAATTTCTTATAAAAGGTGTACGACACATCGTTATTATACACTAAATAAGAAAATACTACTTTTCCTAAACCTATGGAACTCTGCTGTTCTTTGTCACCTTAACCCCCCGCCGCAATTCCTTTCCCCTGCGGTTACTTTATTCTGCTTCTGTTACAGCGTGCTGCATTGCCAGGTAGTATATTGGTGCCTTCGTGCATCAACTGGTGCTTTCATACTACGAACTTTGTGATGATTTAATTGGAATATGGATTCTTCTATTGATATCGGAACTTCGAAGACTGATCTGGCTTTGTTCCGTGATGAAGTTTTGGATGCAATTCAAAATCTGACGTTGGAGGGACGAACGCGCCATCAAGAAATAATTTTGCTCTCACAACCAGTGGATCAAGCATTCGTGCTGATCGAAAATAGAGACATGGTGGATTGGACACAGAGGGGACTTGTTGGTCCTTACCTTAGAGACCATAATGTCGATATTGGGGATAATAGAATGCATAGAACTCGACAGCCTGACGATGATAATGTTCTTGATCACAGGGCCCATTGAAATCAAGATACTGACGGAGAAAACATGATTTCGACCGAACGAGTGCCAAAGATGCGTATAGATTCGCCGAGGTTTAATAGGACAGATCCAATCGGGTGGACCTATAAAGTTCAAGCCTATTTCGATTATTTCAATACACATGTTGATGATAGGCTGCGTTTGGTTGGGATGTTATTCGATTATCCAGCTTCTGAGTGGTTTAGGTACCAACATAACAACAATTGTTTGGTATCATGGGAAATTTTTCTTGCAGCCGTTAAACAATGGTTTGATCCTGAACACTACAAAGACTATTTAGGCATGCTCTCTAAGCTATATCAAAAAACCACGGTGATGGACTACCATACAGAGTTCGAGATATTGCTTAACAAGATTCAAGGGGTACCAGAGATAGCTTTAATATCACTATTTAAGGCTGGTTTAAAATCTCCAATTCAGCGAGAGCTTAATCTCCAAAACTCGTCTACGTTGCAACAAGCCTTTGCTCTTGCCAGGGAGTTAGCAGCTACGTACTCGGACACTATTTCTAGCTTGTCGTCTGGACACCGGCCTTGGCAGAATAGTGGGGCACGTAACCAGGGATAGTCGTTCAATGCCCAAACGTCCCAGCCTATTAGTGATGCGACGTCAGGGCAGAATGTGATTAAAACCACGTCACAGAATGCAGGAGCGACAATACCAGTACGTAAGTTTAGCTTTGCAGAAAGACAGGAAAGAACCAAAAAAGGCTTATGCTGGAATTGTGATGATCTTTATATTCCCGGCCATAAATGAAAAAAACAATTTTTGGCTTTTTTAAGCGTTGATGATGAACTGGAGATTGAAGGGGCTGAGGCTCACGATGATGACGAGGCATTGTTAAGCGGAGATATTTTAAGTATTCACTCTCTTGAGGGAAACCCAAACCCGAGGTCATTGCGGTTAACCGGATACATTGGTGATGCGCCAGTACATGTATTAATAGATGGGGGCAGTACTCACAACTTCTTTAATCCACATGTCGTTCAAAAATTGAAGCTTCAGGTAGCTGACACTCGGCCTTTTCATGTATACGTCAGAAACGGCGCAACATTGCGATGCACTCACAAATGTGAAGGTATGTCCTTAAAACTTTAAAGTCATGTTTTTCCTGTTGATCTATATGTTTTGGATGTGTATGGTCCAGAACTGGTGCTAAGCGTACAATGGCTACAAGAGTTAGGGAAAGTCTCACATGATTATTCGGCACAGACAATGGAATTTAAATAGATGAATGAACTGGTAGTATTGCAAGGGGACACTCATTCTCCCAAGCAGATTTCTTTTAATGTTTTGACAGCTTTATGTGAATCTAAGATGGTGTCATCTTGCTTTGAGCTTGTGCCGTTTGAGTCATCCAATGGGGACAGACGTGGTGATATGTTGCAATTACCAGCCGAATTGCCATCTATTATTTGTTTGGTATTGGAAAATCATATGGATGTATTTGGTATGCCAGAAACGCTACCGGCAACACGACCATAGGATCATTTGACGCCACATTGTAAGCCAGTGAATGTTAGACCTTATCGGTACCCATATTATCAGAAGACAGAGATAGAGAAACAGGTTCGGGACATGCTACAACAAGGCATTATTCAGCACAGTACGAGCCCTTTCTCTTCGCCTGTATTATTGGTCAAAAAGAAGGACGGGACTTTTAGATTCTGTGTGGACTACCGTGCTTTAAATGTAGTAACAGTGCCGGATAAATTCCATATTCCTACAGCTGAAGAACTATTTGATGAATTGGGGTCTGTTAGATTCTTCACAAAGCTAGATCTTCGTTCTGGGCATCATCAGATCAGAATGGCGGAGTCCGATGTATACAAAACTACCTTCAGAACTCATGAGGGGCACTTTGAATTTTTGGTTATGCCGTTTGGTCTGACAAACGTGCCTTCGACTTTTCAGGCTGCTATGAACCAAATATTCATCAAGCAATTGCGACAATTCGTCATTGTCTTCTTCGACGACATACTGATATATAGTCCGATGGTCGAACTACATGCCCAACACCTTTATGAGGCGCTGGAAATTTTGCAACAAAATCACTTTTATGTAAAATTTTCCAAATGCAGCTTCTGCCTCTCCAAAGTAGACTATTTGGGTCACATTGTGTCGGAAGGTCAACCCCAAGCGGATCCCACCAAAATCGAGGCTATGGTTAGCTGGCCAACTCCGAAGACATTAAAACAACTTAGGGAATTTTTGGGGCTCACTGGGTACTACCGTAAATTTATTCGCTATTATGCTATGTTGGCCGCCCCTCTTATGAATCTCTTAAAAAAGAATAAATTTTCTTAGTTTGAGGAGACAGAGAAAACATTTCAACATCTTAAAAAAGTCACCCTATATTGTGACTTCCCAATTTTGACGAGATATTTATAGTCGAAACTGACGCATTTGATGTGGGCGTTGGCGCTGTATTAATTCAGTTGGGCCATCCGGTAGCTTTCTTCAGTAAGAAGCTAGGACCTTGAAGAAAATTGTCTTCTGCTTATCATCGTGAATTATATGCCATTGTAGAGTTTGTGCAGAGATGGCGACAGTACATTCTGGGACGCGAGTTTATGATTCGGATAGATCAGAAAAGTCTCAAAGAATTACTTTTTCAGGTAATTCAAACTTCAGATCAACAGTTTTATGTCTGTAAATTAATGGGGTATAGGTTCCGAATTGAATATAAACCAGGGGTGTCAAACAAGGCTGCTGATGCACTATCCAAACGTGACTGGGATGAGGATGAGGTGAAATTGTTCATGGTTTACTCACAACCGTTGCCAGATTTACTTCTTCGCCTTCGGGAAGAAAATTCTAAACTCCCGGATTTGGTTTCGTTGCATGATGATCATAAGAAGGGGTGTTTGAAATCACCATTTCAGGTACATGATGATATTTTATATTATGAGGGACGGTTGGTCCTAAGCAGTTTGTCAGCTCTCAAATCGGAAATATTGGGGGAATTTCATTCCTCTCCTAATGCTAGCCATCCGGGCATTGACAGAACTTTCCGACGAATAGCAACTCATTTTTATTGGCAAGGGATGCGTCGTGATGTAAAGTTGCTTGTAAAAGCTTGTTTGACGTGTCAATCGACTAAATATATTACACAGAAGCAAGCTAAATTATTACAGGCCTTACCAATACCGACCTAGGTATGGGAAGCAGTGTCAATGGATTTCATTACGAGTCTACCCCCTTCTCGGGGATTCACAACCATTTTAGTGGTGGTAGATCGCTTATCGAAGTATGCGCACTTTGGTTCTTTACCCACTCACTTTGATGCTCCAAAAGTGGCGACTCTATTTCTTGATCTCGTAGTTAAACATCATGGGTTTCCAACGGAAATTATATCCGATCGAGACACCATCTTCCTGAGTCATTTCTGGGATGAGTTATTCACTTTGAGTGGAACGAAGTTGAAAAGGAGTACGGCTTATCACCCTCAGACAGATGGCCAGTCTGAAGTGAAAAATAGGGGACTTGAGCAATACCTTCGGGCTTTCACCCATGCCCGCCCCTCTCAATGGTCATCTTATCTGCTCTGGGCTGAACTGACGTTAAACACCACCTACCACGAGGGTATTCACATGACACCTTTCAAGGCATTGTATGGTCGAGAGCCACCGTCCTTGCTTCCATATACGGCATGCTCCAGTCGTCTGCCTGAAGTAGAAGAATTGTTAAGCGACTGTGAGGCTATAACGGAGGTTTTGCGCGCTAATCTGGGAAAAATGCAACACAGAATGAGGTCTCAAGCAAACCTTCATTGTAGGGAGCTGTCTTTTCGTGTTGGTCGCTAGGTTCTACTTAAGCTGCAACTGTATAGACAGCATTCGGTCTTGAAGCCGCTATATCTTATCTTGAAAATCTAAATCTTCATTTATTTATATTGTCATGACAATTCATTTTTTTAGGTGGTTGAAATTATTTGAGAAATTCTTTTTAAATCAGGTGTTTAATATCTTAAGTTGGATTTCTCTATTTGAAACATTAAGTAGTAAGACCTAGTAATTATTATAGTCGAATTTGTTGTGAATTATTAAATAATTTAATTAAATATAAAATTCATGAATTATTTATATTGGTGAATATTTTAAAATAAAAAATGAGGAAAACCAAATTCTTAAATTGTCAAACTCAATGGCTGTAAGATTTAATAGCTTCTTTGGGTTGATTTCTTCATGAAGCCTTCCAATTACATGCGTGCATACACGTATAATGGCACCATCAATATTCGAGTGTTTATCAATCCTAAGTGCATTGCAAGTTTCCAAGAATCCTGGAACTCAGCCCTTTTGATCCTAGGTTGGAAGGCCTCTAGTACAAACTCTTTTAGTTGGCGTGAGATCCTTTTAAAGAGATCCAAGTAGGTAACACCCTTTCCACTGTAACGTCTTTTTTTTTGGCTTTTCGTTTTGTATTAGTAAAAACTTTCTATTAAAAATCGATATTTGTAGTGAATGTGGTCAGTAATAACCATCCTTTTCAATAAGAATGACAGCTGAAAGCTTTTGAAGGCTATTAACTTAGTATAGGCTCACGTTCTTTTCAATGTCATTGGCTCCAGTTGAAGTTAATGAGCTACTTGATCAATAGCTTCTAAAGCCTTGTCAAAACTTGTTAAACCATAGATTAAACTAAACATAGTCTAGCAACTGAATCAAGAACTTTGAACTTTAAGCAGCAGCAAGGCCACTGTGCCCACCGTCCAAAAAGGTCCAAACCATTATATCAATCCCTTGATTATAGGAAGAGAAAGACAAATCAGCACAGCTCTTTCAAGATACTTCTTATCCTTGTGCAGCAAGAAAAGATAAGATCTTGTCATCCTATATCCGTCCCTGTAAAATTGCGTCAACTATGGGTACCGTTTTTTATTGGCCGAATAATTAATGGTACCCAAAAGATAAATGTTATTTCATTTATAGATATCAGTCGGTATTAATTAGTACTAACCAGTATTTAAAATATCGAAATATATTGAAATTTAATTATATAGAGCGATTAATTAATTATTAATTGAATTTTAATTAGTACCAACGGTATTCAAAATATCGAAATATATTGAAATTTAATTGTAAACGAGTGATTAATTAATTATTAATTGAATTTCAGTTTTAATCTAAATTGCAAAAATTTTAGAGAAGGTCAAGTGTGAGGGTATGATCGGAAACTGAGGACACGTGGAGGGTAATAAGTGGGTTTAGAATTTAGATTCCACGTTATTTAGGAAATAGCATGAAGAGGAGGACTAATGGCAGTCCAATGCTTCGGTTACGTGAATGAATCTGCTTCCAATAGACGTTGTCTGTTTAGACTTCTGCTTCCAACAATTGATACAAATATCATTGCCGGCGATCGGACATTCCTCTGTGCATCCGATTGCTCCACCTTCAAGAGCATATCTGCTTATCCCTTTTCATGTAGCTACTGATCTCAAACGCCTGCATGTTCTACCTGCTGATGGCCTCGCGATTCTGGAGTTTCACTAACTGGTACGTGATACGGCTTCTCACGATATCAGAGTTGGTCGGGTTAGAGACTTTTCGGAGTTTCGCGTCGCAGTCGAGGCCACCCTAATTGTCTCTGCCTCACCACCGTCTGTGCTGACAATGGAGGATACACTGATATTGGAGGAGGTGTTTGTGGGAGAACCACGTGACCGAACATGTGCTTCGGGTACTGCCTTGGAGAGTCTTAAGAAGAAGAGGTTCTGTAAACTTACATGCATTTTTGTCTATTCCAAGATATCTGATAAAGTAGCTTTAGACAAGAGACAAACCAGTGTGAATGACTTAATTTAAATTTTGAAAAAATTTCAAACTCAAATTTCGATCTTCTAAATCAAATGACTTATAACTTAATCTCAATACTTAATCAAGTTTACGGGAGAATTCAAGTTTATTTATTAAATTTTGATGGCCATGTAACTTCAGAAGTCATTATCCCAAACCCGCTGTCTCCTCTTTACTCCAAATGCCATGACCAGGTACGCAGGGGAGCATAATCTCAGCGCATACAGCTTTAGAAATAATCATAAAAACCAGTCGAATAGTTGACTACAAACTCCGTCTAGGTCCAACTGACATCTGCTAATGATCTTATAGGCTAATTCTTAAGCAGAGACCCATGAGATTGTGACATCTTTATCGCGTAATAATCATGATTAGGAGTTGGAAAGTACAAAGTTGTCTTTTTAAGTCAGTGAGTCTGAAACCTTACTTTTCTATATTTGAGTGCCTGCCATGCATAGCTAGCCAGCCCACATAAAAAGTTAAGAGCACATGATTTGTGTACCTTTTGCAGCTTGGTCCCATTCCTTTCTTACTTTCGACCAGGAAACCCAAAAGGAAAAGGAAGGGAGTGACAGTGGGGACAAAAAGATGGTTTCAGTTCCCGCTTTCCAATTCTTCTACGGCAGAAAAGAAAGAGAAGTATAATGGTAAAAAGAACGGAAGAGATACCGCGCGCAAGAAATTGCATGAATCAATGAGAGATAGGGAAGTAGGCAGATGCATGGTCACCACCATGTTTATAATTTATAATTTATAAATTAAAATGACATTTTAAAAATATTTTTAAAAATGACATCATTTTAATGTAAATAATTATATTTTAAATCAATTTTAAAATTTTAATTTTAGTTCAAGAACTAATTAATTTAAACATGATTTGTTAACTTTAGATTAAATTTAAATTATAGTACTTAATAAAAAGATTTGATTCTCTTAAGTATTCTATCCAAATAACTAGTAAAGAAAGATTTTTTAAGCTTTAGAAATGAATTAAGATCACAAAATTCTTAAACGAGAACTCACGAGTGTCACTTTCTTGTGTTATAACATGAGACGTGACCCAGAAAATAACATAAATCGAATGAATGGTGTCTCACATGCAATAAAATTAGACAAGACAGGAGAGATAACAAAAATTTATGCTCAAGGACAAACGACATAGGCAAATACCTTTCTATTTCATGCAATGCAAAAAACAAAGTTTTCTGTGGAGTTAGTTACATTAATTTGGTAAGTTATCTAAGCAACTACAACTAGAATTGGGAAAAAGACTATCATCTGATGCAAGTCAAATATAACCATATTTTTACCATGATTTTATATTGATTTTGCATGATTTATAACTTATTTAGTTAAAATTATTAATTAGAGGCACAATGTTACTCACTTGTTCATATATATTTTCATGTCATTTGGATAGGTTTTTGTCATTAAAATTGGCCTTTATAGCTTTACTTGATTATTATTGGAATTATTGTGCCTTACATTTAATTTGTATATATAGAGGCAAAAATTGTCGTATTTTAATTTAACTGTAATAAATTGATTTTTGGACTATTGATGTTACCTTATTTATAATTTTTATTATAGAGTACTTGAAAAAATTAGACTTCAAAAGAATTGAGATAGCAGCCCAAAATGACACACCATATGAATAAAACGACGCAGAGTAGTGGGAAGAATAAAAAATGCACATGATCCTGGAGAGCAAGAGACAAAACACAAACACAGAGTCCAAAAGGAAAGACGCAGAAGCTCATGGAAATTTGACAAAAACGACAGCGTAGGCTCACAGTTGCGAGGGTTTTGGAGTGCAACTACAATAGGAGTGAACCAACTTAAATTGTCACATCAGGAATAAAGCAAGGAGGAGCAGAACGACAACACATGGTCAGGCTGGCCAAGGAAAAAACGTCACCGTCCAAGAAGCAGAGAAAGGGTTACAAGGGTTGGTGAATACTAGTTTTGGGAAGGAATTAGTGAAATCAAAAAACAATGCAAAAACAGTGGCCGGCGTTAAAGCAAAAAAGAAGAGGGCTGCGTTAAATAGAGGAGGACGCTTGCGGCTAGGAGTTGGGTGGCTGGCGCAGTGCATGGATGAGAAGAGAACAATAAATCCCCAACCGTTAATTGTCCCATCATCTACAGTGACAAAAAGGAGGGACTTTTGAGGGAGGCGGCGTAATAGACGAGGAGTGTGACGAGGACTTTGGAGGGCATCGACGATCGGAGCTTTCACGTAGGAGGACTTCTTAAACCGTGGAGATTACTGCAACTTTTACGAGGAGCTGTCTTTTTCTACTCTTTAATTGTATCGAGATGTTTATTTCAATTATGAGTAGTTAAATTTTTTGTATACTCCTAAAATAGATGATTGTTGATTGGAATTATGAATTTTTATATTGGTTTGACTATGATTTATGCAATATCATATTTATCTACATATTTTAAATATTTTTTGGTGATTTAAGTTGCACGCTTGAATTATACGTACTTAGAATTGCATGATTGCCTCTTTAGTGTTGTGTAATTTTGATCTGTGTTGGTAGAGCCGTAGTAGCCATTGATTTAGAAATAAGCGAGATGAAAAGGTGGATTTAATATGTCGTATGTGTGTAGAAGCGGTATTTGAATCTACGACGCATCCGCCGGGGTTTAATTATCGTGAGTATTGGCTATAATTCCATCTGGAAATAGGTATTTAGTCAAAATATTCTAATTCGCCTAGAAATAGGGGTTAGAGCGTAAAACTGGCATCAATCTTGTGAATTGCATATTTCAGCTAATCAGTATAAATTGAAAGAATGGAATTCAACCTAGTCGAATCTTAGGAGTATCGTCTCTCTGATTGATATTTGGTGTATGATTTGTGATTTGGGTATCTGGCAAATTAATTAAATTATTAGTGATTTTGCAATTTGAATTTTAATTGTTGAGTCGTGTCATAATTACCACTCTAATTAAACTAAACCTCTCTGTGGGATCGACCCTAAAGTACTGCAATTACACGACATACTCTTGCGTCGTTGAGGTAATTTTAGGTATTCTTTATACGTGTTGAATATAATTTTCTATACCTAGAATACGCGTATCAATGTACTTCTCATTTCCTTTTATAAAACTATAATATATATTACTATTTTGATGGTTTATACTACATGTTGTTTTAAGCTTCCTTGAGTCTCGAATATGACATATATGGCCATGGAGGCCGGAGCGATGTCATAATAATCCATAAAGGATTAGAGAAATCGGCTGATTTGAAAAATTCGTCAATTCCGAATACTTCGTCTGCTCATGCACGTATGCATGTTACTCCAATTTCAATTCATTTAACGGTTTACTAATATTAAAATATCTAACTTCTATATTGATTGTGTTTTAGGTATTAAATCTAGCGACTTATTCACTGCATCCTCTACAAATTTAGCTATAACGAAAAAGTTGTTACAAAAGGGTGTGAAAAACTGACACTTGAGGGAACAACTGTTACTATTTCAATTGGTGTATTCGAGCGTGCAAGGACCTTTCTAGAGAATCCAGACATCGAGGACTCATTTACCTTTACCGACTCTCATGTTACTTAGAATCCAAATAAATAATTATATCATTGCCAGTTAGCGAGTCAATCAACTGAACTCATCTTTAAAGTTTATTTATTGTTGTATCTGTAGTAATTTGTCAAATAACATATCAACTACTTAGGGTTTTTTGTGACGTTGTTTTCTTTCGTTACTAAATGGTAAGTTTTAGTGGCGAATACTTTTAAACGTCGCAATTTGTTGTCATTCGTCGGGAAAGGGTCCCTTTGGTGTAGTAATTGTTCTGATTCATAAAGATCTCACCTTATGTGATTTAGTGTTCTGGAATGAGGATCTTAAAATTTCAGACTACTAAATCTCATAAGACGAGACTTCGCCTTATCCAATTCAGTGTCCTTGATTGATACTCTAATATTTCAAAAAAATTAAAAATAAAAAATCGTAATTCTTTTCCTTTATTATTTTCATTTTACTTTTTTTATTTATTTAAAAACAAAAAATAAAAAACCCCCTAATTAGTTTTTCTTTTTCCTTTTCACTTTATTAGTATTTATTTTGAAAGGCATTAGTATTTATTTAATTTTAAAAAAAGAAAGAAAAATGGCCCTAATATTTTATTTCTTCTTTGCAGGAACATTACAACTCAAGACGCAGCTTACGACGCAGCACCCAGCAACCCACGATGCAGCACCCGACAACGCCACTCTCCATCGACGCCACTGCTCAACACTCACGCTGTCCTCTTCGCAGTCTCCACGCAGCACCAGCTCTCTCCATCGACGCAACCCTCACGCAGCCCCCTCCTCCCAACTCAGGCAACCTTCACGCATCACACAACCACTGCACAGCAAAGTACGCAGCCGTCTCCACTGCACAGCACGCCACTGCTTAACACTCACGCAACCCTCACAACGCACCGGAACCTCTCTCAACTCCACGCACACCCTGCCCTGGATTTAGTGTTATTATTGTTACTGTTTTTAATTACTTCTTTTATTTATTTCTTTTTTATTAATTACTAGTAGTTGATCTTGCTTTTAGTTTAATTTTAATTATTATTAAGTTGTTGTTAATATTTTTCCAAGTAATTTTTGTTTATCTTGTTTAGTATAATGAGGCGTTCTAAGGCTACTAGCAAGACAGCAACAATAGGTAATTCAATGATGAACGCCAAATCTACTAAAAGCTCTGATACTGGTAACAAAAGGAAGCATTCGTAGATTGTGAAAAATACTTATGTTCTGCCACCAGCTGAGTCGGATTTACGAGGATATCTCACTTTCAACACCAAAGAGCGAAAACAGCAGTACACTGTTATTAAAACTCAACATATTGTTGCGAGTAAGCATGTAAACTACCCTTCCCTAGAAGAATTGGAAATTAAGGAAAAATTTGACGATTTGCTTATCGATATGAGTTAGAAGTACTTTGCATTGATTAGTTGTCCTGTTTTTATTGAATTAAATGGGGAGTTCTACACTACTTTTAACTTCGACAAACTGGACAATTTTACTTTAAGTAGTCTTAATATGATTCAATACAGATTAATGGGAGTCGAATTCAAACAAAGTGTCACTAAGTCTGATAACTTGCATTTTGTGCATATCAATTGTGTGTGTTTTATGTTCTTTTGATAGGCTTATGTGATGTTTTGCTTGTGTTTCTATGGTAATTCGTGTCTTTG
>JANZXP010000169.1:142803-156539 GCA_027576715.1 Erythroxylum flavicans
TTATTATTATTATTATTATTATTATTATTATTATTATTAAATTCCTTATTATTATAAAAGAGTTGTCGTAGAGTTGAAAGAGAAGGAAGGGTTGAATTGGCTAGTCTATTTTTTATATTAAATTCCTAAGGAAAGTAATCTAAATACTAAGGGAATGGTGGGATTTAGAATCCAAGAAAAGTGCTACTACTTTCCCTAGATTGGGAAAGTTTTTACTTTCCTAACTACTCAAAAAAATGAACTAAACATAATAATATAAATTTTAGAAAAAAGATTACTTTCATAAGCAAGAATCCATGTCAACCAAACAAGGCCTATATGTTTTTTTAAATAAATCAAAATTAAGTTTTTGAAACAAATTTTAAAGTTAAAAAATATGAATATCCTCCTTTTTCTTAATAAAAATTATTATTGGAATTTAAGGTATTTTCATTCGAGATATATTATCCTATATACAATGTCATTCATTTAAAAATACTCAATTAGAAGATCAAGTTATCGAATGACGTTTGAAGGTAGATCATATACTAATAAGGATACCAACGATGTTTTCAAGAGAAGTCACACAAGTTTGTGTTGAAGAACCATTTCAAGTTGAGTCAAAAATATGTTTACAAGTGGTTCCCATTTTTTCGGTTTTCGGTTTTCGGTTGGGTACTGTTGAAGTATAACTCAATTTTATGACTTATGTGTTTGTTCTTAGTGAGTAATTTTCTATTATTAATGGTCTTAGTTAGCTAATTTTATGATGTTTTCACCTATTTAAAGATTGCTTTCAATAATGAAAGTACTTGTGACATTTTGGCAAATTGTGTTTTGCATGTTATTATCCAACAAGTTTGGTATAAAAAAAAGGTTTGCTTGCAAAGTTTTTCACCTTGTCTTGTCTCCGTCACATACTTTTTCACTTTTCTTCGTAATAACTTATGCATCAAAAGCAAAAAGGAGTGGGAGTGTAGAGTAAAACTAAGAAAGTGAGTGTGAACCCATTCAAAATCTCAACCTTTCTTTTTCTTCCTCCTCCAACAACCACGGAGCAAAAGAAAAAGGGAAAAAAAACCTCTAGCTATGACATCCATACACTCAAACTCCATGCCTTTAATTCCAATTTTCTAAGGAAAAAATTATCAATTTTGGAGCATTCAAATGGAGACCTTGCTCAAGTCGCAAGATCCTTGGGATTTTGTAGAAACATGATATGAAGATCTATATGAAGAAAATTGGTTGAGAGGGAGTCGGAAGAAGGATTCAGAGGCATTTGTAGTAATCCAACAAGCCGATCATGACAACATTTTTTCTAGAATTGCAACAAATACTACTTCTAAAGAAGCTTGAAAAATTTTAGATAAAGAATTTTAAGATGATTCGAAAATAATTAATGTAAAACTTCAATTTCTTGGCTGAGAATTTGAAACTTTGAGCATAAATAGAGGAGAATCAGTGCAAGATATCCTTTCTACAGTAGCTACAATTACTAACAAAATGTGTTCGTTTGGTGCAAATATTCCTGACCAAACTATTGCTGCAAAAGTGTTGAAGAGTTTAACTTCTAAATTTGATCATATAGTAGCAACTATTGAAGAGTTTAAGGACTTGAATATATTTTCATTTGATGAATTAATGGAATCTTCGCAAGCTTATAAGGTAAGAATAAACAGATCACTTAAAAAGAATGATGAAAAGGCGTTTCAAGTAAAAGGGGAGTCATCAAATAGAGTTGATTAGTATGAAAAATCAGCAAGAGGCCACGAAGGAGGAGATTTTTGAGGCAGAGATCATGGCCGAGAATGAGGCCGAGGTTGAGGTGGACAAGGAAGGCAGTCTTACGATAAAAACAAACGCAACAAAAATAGTATTCAATGTCATAATTGCAAAAAGTTTGGGCATATAAAAATTGATTATTGATAAAAGGATAAGCAAATGAATTTTATAGCAGCTGAAAATGTAGAGGAAAGTAAACTTTTTATGGCTTATCATAATATAATACTAATGATGTTTCAAATTAAGTGAGGTTCATTAATACTGATTACTATAACCATATGACGGGAACAAAATCTATTTTTAAGGAGCTTGATGATACTTAAAAGCTTAATGTCAAGCTTGCTGATAACAAAAGAGGAAAAGGCACCGGGGCAACTAACACTAACAATGTTAAAATTAAGCTTCTTGACAATGTACCACTTGTTCCTACTTCCTAGTTTGACACATAATTTCTTAAACATTGGATAATTAATGGTTGATGGGTACTCATTTTCTTTTTTGACGATGGAGCTAGTGTCATTAGAGATAAGGAAAATAGGAAATGTTGTTGTTAGAGTTGAAATGACGAGAAATTACATGTTCTCATTAGAAGTGTCGAAGATGGAAAACTTCGCTTAGTTGTCAATGCGAACAAGGACTCAATGTTATGAGATTTGAGATATGGACATCTTAATATCAAGGGATTCAAGTTGTTAAGTCAAAAACGTATAGATGTTTTCACCTATTTAAAGGCTACTTTCAATAAGAAAAGTATGTATGAAATTTTGACAAAGTGGTTTGTACATTAGTACCCGTAGTTTAGGCCAAAGGAGGAACGTGACAACAAGACAATACAATCACGAATTGTAAACACTTGGGAATACAACTTATATTGCAACTTATTTATCCAAAAATCTAAAAATTTTTGTTGCAACTTATGATTCTAACTTGCTTATAATATTCTTAAATTACAGTTTCATTACATAAGTTTCCTGATTTAATCAAAACTCTTAACCGAATCTGAGAAAGAGAAAATTACATTTTCGTTTCTAATATCAATATTGATGGAAATTAGAAACAGAAAATAGTACAATATACTAATAATGTTAATGGATTCCTAATAAAAACTCAACTTTCACGATCTTCTAGCTACAACAGTTGCTCTAATAAAATTGTGAAGAAGCTTAACAGGAATATCAATTCTTATAAAAAGCATCAGCGGATTAAGAGTGATCTTCATCAAGTCAAAATGAAATGCTTTAGGCAGAAACATAAAAGAAGAAGGCATTACTTAGAAACATGTTCCGAATTCTGATAATTAAGATGCACCAACTTTCCATTTTCATCAGAAGCTTATAGACTCTATGAACCAATAACAAAGTTTAAAACCTCAGGGGACTTTGTAAGCAATTTCCAAAATTACTTCGTTGCTGCCTTTCTCAAAGTCACGTTTCCATATGCATTAATGGTAAAGATCCAAATTTTCAGTTGATGAGACGCACTTGCACTGCGGGAAACTTTCACTGAAACTGTTTGTTTTCAGGATCTACATCGATCTGAGCAAAACGAACCGTTGCATATACACTGGTCAAAAATGTACAGAAAAAAGAAAAAAAAGGTAAACGCATTGTCCAATGTCATTTGATCCTTATTCTGTACTGGCATTGTTTAGATATAGAAAGAATGTTTTGATCTGGATCGTGTTTAAAAGCTATCCATATAAAGTGATATTAACTTTCCATGCATCTAAGCTTCTATGTTATTGCAGAAGCTATTTCTTCATGAATCAAAGTTATTTATATAACGATTCATCTTCATTCGGACGCAGTAATTTCTTTTTCTCATCTAAGAAGTATGAAAAGCTTCAAGGATTTGAAAAAGAAGTTCAAAACCTGACTGAAAACTAAGTAAGCTAGATGATGGGAGGGATATCTAGATTCATTCCATCTTTTGTCAAGTTCCAAGCTTATAGTTCTGAAACCTTGTCATACACCTATAGATAATCAGGCAATTTCTAGCTTGATGAAGCCTTGAAAAAGCGAAATTATGTAGAACTATATATGTTCAGGTAATCATCATTCTCCAAACCAAAGTTGGGAACAACTTTAAGAAGTAAATAAAACCCATTTTGCGTCTAATGATTTCAACGTTGAAGTTTCACAAACTATGAAGAAGAAGTGAAATTAAAAGGAAAACCATCTCTGTTACCTTCCATTTCCAACAGATATTGTTCGTCAAAAGCTCAGAAGAATTCTCTGATGCTGTTACTTTGCGTCGATGTATCATGTGGTTCAGGCCCTAACCGAAGTTCCAGGTCCACTTCTTCTTCCTTGGAGGAGCCACGACCTAAGTTTATCATTTCTTCATTTCCATCTGTTTTCTTTCTGTCCAAAAAAAGAGGTAGTTGTCGAAGTTCTTCACTACCTTTGTTTCTTTTAGTTGCATCATCTTCTGCAGACAAAGAGACGTCTGGCTTTTTAGAGATATGACCTTTTTCTTGACGAGATTCAGCAAAACCTAAATTTTTCTCCTCAGAAACATCAGGTGGGTTCTTTGATCTACTGATGTCTAAGGAGAGCAAGTTTTCGTTGGAGGCTTCTCTAAGCTTTGCCCTATCTCTTCTATGGATGTTCATATGACCTCCTAATGCCTGAGCGTTAGAGAAACCTCTTCTGCAAAAAGCACATGTGTAAGACTTACTAACATGGCTTGAACTCCACACAAACTCAGATTTTCTTATGCTTGGCTTATTAATCTCCATATTCAAGCAAACAAGTTTTAAAGGAAGTGTGAGGAAAAAAACAAAGGGTCAGAGGCAAACAAATCAGAGGTTGTAGACAAGTTGTTGTCACAAAAAGTTTTTCAAGTGAAAATATATGGCAGGCTCACATGAAAAAACAAATTATGGTCTATTTCTGGTTCTGCACATGTTTCTCCTTTTATTTTGACCAAAATGCCCATCAAAGCTGGTCAAATTTTAGCTATCAATCAGAAGAACCATTTCTGAGATGAATTTAAATATTTTAGAATTAAGTCGGTAATGGCATGCAGGACTGACGACTGTGTCATCCCAAGCAAAGCAAAGTGCAATGCCTGGGGAAACTTGGCCATTGGAAAATTTTCATAGAATATTAAACGTAGGATTAATAGTTATACCGTATAAGTTTGAAAATAAATATATAAAAAGATGTGGTTTAATGTTTTTCTTTCAAAACTTCATTAATTTCTAAAATTATTGAGAAAATTGTTTAAAAAATTTAATTAGAAGATACATGTAATGATTAAAAACATACTCGAATTAATAAAAAATATTGAGTTATCTCGTTTATAATTGTATATAAAAAAAAATAGTTGATATCAAATTTTAAAGAGACTATAAATTAGATAATTAACAAAATTTTCTTAATTTATAAATATTTCTACTAATTACGTATTAATTATTTTAACGAATTTCTTATATAAACAAATCAAAGGTGTAAAGAGTGTTTTTAATAATTTTATATTATATATTTTTAAATTAAATCACAAAAAATCTCATTACTTTAAATTAAAAGGTGAAACTTAATTACGAAAAAAACTCGTATATGTACAACTTTCAGAGAATGAAAAGTTACAGTTGGAGCATCTAAAGTCTGGCATACGGGGTTGGTGCATGAAAGGACAGTTGGACTTGTTCATTCATCAGCAGTAGTAGAGGTGTCTATATAGAGTATGGTACATCAAAACAAAGTTGGAAACATCTACAACAACCTCAGAATACCCCGGATGGCTCGTCTAATGTCTTTGTATATGCACGACTTTTTTATGTTTTTCTTCAGTTGAATGAATGTGTGCGCACGCTGGATTTGAACTTCGTACAGGACTCAAAGAGCCTCCAGAGTTCCGTGCCCTCTTGAGATTGTTAAGCATTTTTTAAAAGATAAAACTACAAAAGGGAAAGGCAATTACTAATTAACTCTATGAAATTTAATTCCAAATAATGTTATCATCTCTACGGAACTCTAATTGCTTCCTTAATTTGAAATGGTTAGCACTTGTTTATTTTACTTGACAACAACCTTTCTACTAGTTTGAGATAACGTTGCGTTAATACTTGACTTTATCAAACTCTGCGTGTCAGCGAGATTTTAATGGAGATTCCAAATAATGTTAATAACTTGCTCTAAAATATATTGCTCCACCAAAGAGCAACAAAGAAGATGTTTTATTATTTCAACGAGATTAACTGCTAATATTATATAAGCGTACCATATGTGGTTAAAGACCAACTCGAAGTCTGACCCAAGTATCAAAAGTAAATGGTTAGAAAAATATAACCTTGAATACTTGTGACATCTTGATAAATTTATCAATATATTTATCTAGTACTTACTTTTTTACTATTGGAAGATTAGATGCAATGTACTTTCACAATTCATATGACTTCCACAAGTGTGTTGTGATCGAATAATTTATGATATTCTTAATGTGTAGCTAGTTGACTTATACAGTAGTAAGTAATCCTACGAAACCATTGAGCAAGAAAACTCTTGTTTTTTTTTTTAATTTCAAGTCAAATCAATTAAGAATAGGGTTTAGAAGCGAAGCATTTACAAAAGATAAAAAAAAGTTGCTTGTCGTGTCAAGACTAAAACAGGTTTTATTCGATAAACCTTAATAGCTAAGCTGTTGGCTTCATCCTGGGGATATATAATGGCAAGTGCTTGTACGTAACGTTACAAATCCTGTTAAGGATTTGTTTTGGCTTCATTTTGATACAATTGATTTTGGCCGTCTTTGGACACAATAGTACGTATGTGTCTTGTCCAATAGCCACTCCCTAAATTTTTCTAATAAATGAAAAGCACCCTTTGTCTCCTCCTCTCTGTCTATTCTATAATTAGCTTTCCTCTTCTTTTTTCCTAATCTATTTTCAAAAGAAACAAACAAAATATTATATATATAAATGTTCTTCATTGTCACGATCAATTTGGCCGGAGTTTCAAATTATTTTGATTTCAACTGCGTCTAATCTTTGACCAAATATGGCCATGATTTATGATGTGAGTAAGGAAGAAATGCATTAATTTTGATTAGACATGAACTTGTCTCGTTAATTAATTGATTATGTTGGGATTTGGTTAATTAAAATTGGGTTTTGATAAATCAATTATTATGTTTTATATCAGTTGGGTGCTTGTCAATTTATGAGTAATTAAGCTGAAATCATACTCTCCTTTTTCCGGTTTTTTGTAAGTGTTTAGAGGATCCATATCTTGCATTGTTAGAATGGTGATGATAGGACTGAATTTCGATTGAAAATATGATTAAATTATACATGATCATGATATAGATAAGTTGATGAATTGACCTTGATTGATTTGTTCTTTCTTTCTTCTAATTTTATATTCCCGACATCACCGTCCGCTAGAGCTTAGGTGGGGTTCAACAGCTCTGCTTGATGTAGGCTTTTCTCGATCAAACTAGGCATGATGCTATGACAACATGTACGAAAATGACACTTCCCGGTGATATGTATCGATCGGTAATCAAAATAATGTCGTTATCATACGGAAATTGTAAGCGTGGTAACGATGGCCTATAATTTTGAAGAAGATGATCCAATCCGTACTAACATATGTTAGAATCTATCAATATTATTTATATCGATTTTATAATTTAATTTTAAATTACTTATTAAAAATATATAATATATTTTATATACTTAGTAAATTATTTGGTGTATTTTTTTTAAAATAATTATTATAAATTTTACTGATAGAAAAAAAAGAGTATCAACAATATAGAAGTAATGAGGTTAGAATTTTGAATCTTTGACAGATTTATGAGAATGGAACTTATGGAAATGATTTACGAGTGTGGAAGTTATGGACGAAGATGAGTGTCATGTAAATTAAAAATGTACATCCCGATTTACAGTCCAAGTTATTATGATAAAAAGTCTAAAACAGGGATATGTAGGTGTAAGGAGCTAGTTGTGATCACGTTTGATCTTGAGGCCACTATTAAACGCAAACATTGATGTATTAACCGACTATTTCATCATCACTTACACAAATTCATTTGCAAAAATCAATGTTTTCAAGAAAGAAATGTGAGACACGTGGAGACACTATGTGCCTGACCAACCGACAGTCACATTAGTTTTATTAAAAAACTGTCCTGTGTCTGTCGTTTTAATTAACAATATGTTTTTCGTAGAATTAGAGGATATCTTTCATGTCTTATCATTGGACATGGGTTTGGAGCATCAATTTTTGTTAGAAATCTCAGTGTACCGATCTTCGATTCAGCCCATGAAAATGAACACTCTCTAAACAGAATGTGCAAGCACTTGCAGCAGGATTGGATTATTCTAAAAACTGCATGGTGTTGTTCTATCTATTCTATATAGAAAAAAAAAAAGGGCTTTACAGAGGTCAAATGAGGGAAGTTGCAGTACTTGAAGGTGCTATCCTCCATTGGATTAGAAAAATCTTATTGGCACACAATGTTCAATCCAAGATTAGCTAAAGAATGAAAAACTTATAGAGGATTTAAAATCTGAATGATGTAATATTGTTACTAACAATTGTTGTTCTAGCATAGACTTGCTTACTCTGTTGTATGGCTTTCTGCCCGGATAGTTCTTGTACCTTTATACTTGTATAAGCTTCACTTCTGTTAATAAATTTTATTTATTAAAAAAGATTTTACAAAGAAAATTAGGGTTTAGGTTTCCCCATTGTTGGATCTTTACAGAGAGAAGTGGCAGAGTTATTTATGGGGAATTTAATTTACCCCTCTAATGCTAATTGAAAATTCCCGAAGGATATTGTTTCGCAAAAATCTAGTTCAGCCACAGTTGCTTTGAATTGTATATGTGGTTGCTTGATATAAAGTAATCGAGTCAGTAACTATAAATTTTCTAGCACAAATGAAAATTGAAAAATTAAAAGAAAAATAAACAAATCAACATCTTAAATTTGTTAACGCAGTTCGGCACATATTGCCTACATCTGCCGGCCCTCATCCAACTTAATCACTTTCACCAAAGAACAACAAGAGTTTTACTCAAGGCATTACGAAGTTGACTCACTCAACTCTTGACACTATCTCTCGTCCTTATAACTCACAAAAGTATTTCACTCCTAATAACATGATCACCTTGTACTAACCTCAACAGAGGTTTTCTCAATAGTATTTAATGATAACGATACAAAATAAATAACTCAAGTGATTGAAACAATAACGGATACAAACAAAGACAACTGATAAAGAAAACAACTTTCTTAATAATGTAGCTTCATCAATGAAAGAATGAGAAGTTGTCCATCGAAAGATTTGCTGTGAGGCTTCAATATCATCATTGAAAATTTCGCACACAATAACCACGAAACGTGTCAAATAAACAATCATTTTTTCATCGAAACGTCATACACGAAGGGCAGCAAAATCACCAAGGCTGTTGGAAGTTTTTCACATGAAAACCACTATCATCGACACACCAAAAAATCCCTCACCATGTACATGAAACACATCACTCTTATCTCACAAATCGCAATGACAGCCACACAAATTAGCACTCCATTGACAGTTAACAACCCCACAAGAATCACACAAACACTAAGAGAAACACACCTACCAAGACTTCCATTCAACAACAAAGATAACCCACAATAATCATTCAAAAGCTAGAGAAAATGTAGCAACCAAAACGCACAAGATGAATGATTGAGCAGCCCACAAAAATCATGCTAGAACAATAAAAAATGTAGCAGTAATATATATCAATAATTAATGTAAAATTTGCTGCTAAAGGTTATCCTTGATGGCCCTAAAAACCTTGCTACCAAGTCACACAAAACCAATCATTTTAACCCTAAAAATGACCTTATTCTTAGCCCACATCTCATGTAAATTACAGCCACAATCTAATTGCAGTGATCATGAAAATCACCAAAAATTATGCTTCCTTAGATAGTCATTATCCATAAAATTGGTTATACATAAAATCCCATCTTGATTAGGATTTTAAACTTAATCAATCTTATCTTGAAAGAGTCCTACTTAAGTACAATTTGAAATAATGCCCAAAATTAAATAATAAGATATCATAACATATATCTTAAAACTAATATAAAGAAAAAATAAATTTAAACTAGACTTCGGAACTTTTGTTAATCAATATTAATAGCTCAAGGTTTATTATTAATGATTTTGATGATAACCTCATAATATTTTAAAATTCAAATTGAATTTATTTCCTTGTACAAGTAACGGTCTAGTTCTCAAAAGGAAATAAAATCATAAGAAATACGCTTCCTTTCTTGCAGGAACCTTCTTTATGAACTTATCTTATTAGAAATGGTTTATCCAAAAGGATCCTATTAATTATGAAGGTCGTAGTCATATATTAGCCTTATGATTACTGGAAGATTTTTGGAAAAGATGACATCGAAATTGTTAAGATTTAAATCCATCCAATTGAATAAAGATGCAAGTGAAGCAATAGCTAGTTGAAAGAAATACCTACTTAAGGAAAAGCCACTGCTTTTGTGAAAATAGATCATACTAGTGAAGCAATAGCTAGTTGAAAGAAATACCTACTTAAGGAAGAGCCACTGCTTTTGTGAAAATAGATCATACTCTTGAAGTACATATATAGCATCAATTCTTTTGAAAGTTATGTCATTGTCAAATCTCTTGTGCTTTAGAATTTCATCTGTTGAGAGCTTATAGAGGCTAACTAAATACTATTAGTTTAGAAGGTTGGAGAACCTTGAAAAATATATACTCATGAGCTTGAAGAGTCTCGTCAAATTACTACTTGAGATTTTAGTAAAACACTCGAGTTAGATACTTGAGGATTGGATGTAGGCTTGGGTTATAAGCCGAACTAGTATAAATCGACTGCATCATTACTCTCTCTCTTTTTTAACTTTTAAATTTCTGTAGCATATTCTTTGTGTTTTCATTTTTGCAAGAGGCTCTTTCACTTTTATAATAGATTCCTTCTGTTTTCAACTTGCAAGAGGTTCTTTTCAGTTTTAACAGGTATCTTCTGTTTTAAATTGTTTAAAAAGATGTATCATGTAGTAGACTCCTATCATTTAGCAGGTTCCAATCATCTAACAGGCTCCTGTTGTTTAACAGGGTTCTATCGCCTAACAGGCTCCTATTTTTTTAAATTTTAATAGGCCCCTGTCTTTATCCAAATTGAAAGCAACTTATAAATTTTTTAAGTCACACACAATTCACCCCATCTTTCGTGTGTTTGCTTTATCATTTGGTATCAGAGCAAAGTTTAACATTCTTGTGTTTTATAGCATGTGATAGATCATGACAAACATTTTGAGAAGTTTTGAAGGACAATCTGTCTCAAAGCCTCCTTACTTCAATAGAAACAACTACTCATATTAGGAAGAGAGGATGACCATATATTTCCAATCTATAGATATTGAAGTTTGTCAAGCCTTAAGGTTGGAGCTACACTTCCCACTACTGATAACGTAGAAGTATGAATTGATGCTGACAGAAGAAATGCATAACTAAACACTAAAGTAAAACATCATCTGATACGTGCATTGTCTCCAGAAGAATATGAAAAGATATCCTATTGCTCTACAACTAAAGAAATGTGAGATATACTTCAAGTCACGTTTGAAGGAATAAATGAGATAAAGAAACACAGAATAAGCTTTTTAGTGCATCAATACGAAACTATTAGCATGAAATGGGGAGAAACCATAGATGAATTCTTCGGATAGTTCAACAACATCATCACTACCTTAAAGAACTTGGGAAAGATATATCCCAATGATGAGTTCGTAACGAAGATTCTAAAGTCACTACCAAAGAAATGGAGACCTAAGGTGATAGCTCTAAAACCTACAAAGGATCTAAACACTATTTCACTCGACTGGCGACAAGGAAACTTGATGATCCATGAATCCGAGCTAAAGCGAGATAAAGGATCCTCTTACAGAAGGGGAATGACACTAAAAGCAGCCTGGTCAAATGAATATTTTGAAAGATTTGAAGAAGTCAACAATGTCTGTCTTATGGCTAAATCAGGAGATGATGAGGTATATTATTCTAACTCTGATATTGAAGTTGATGAATTGAAAAATGCATATCATGAATTGTGTGATTAGTACAAAAAGTTGACAGTGAAGTAGTTCAAAGATTTTGAGAAGTCCAAGAGCAATGATGCATCTCTGAAGAGTAAGACAAAATCATTGAAATTTGTAAATAAGAATTTGGTGACCAAGAATATGTCTCTTGAGGTTGATTATAAGCAAAAGGTCTCTAAAAACAAATTTTTGGAAGAAAGAGTGGCTAATTTGGAAAATACGTTGCTAAAAAATGATTATGAAAAGGTGAGATAGTTAGAAGAAAAAGTCACCACCTTAGAACTTGAGAAAGAAAAAAGTGCTGGAAAGATCTTATCTCTAGAAACAGCTATAGAAAATTTTGTTGATGGAAGGAACAACTTTGATGCATTTCTTGGTAGTGGTAAATGCATTTTTGATAAAGCTAAAATAGGATAAAATAAAAACAATAACATCAGGCTATACAAGAACTTCTTTGTCAAATAGAACAGTAGCTATAACCAAAATAACAGGAACCTAATACATGGTAGAAATTATATCAATTCTCATTCATCTATTCTATGCTTCTACTGTGGTAAACATGGTCATATTGGTCATTCTTGTAACTTTCGTAGAATGAGTAAATTATCTTAAATGTATGTTTGAAGATCGAAAGGTCAAACTATTAACTTAAAAGGACCTAAAAAATTTTGGTACCTAAAATGAGATAATACTTTCTACAGATATGCTTCAAAACAGAGACAAGAGAAGATCAGTAGATAGTTGATAGTGGGTGTTCGAGACATATGACAAGTGAAATATCATATTTCAACTACATTGAAAGAAAAGATGGAGTTTTGTAGAAAAATTTAGATTAAAAAAGGGTACTACATTACATCAATTTGGATCGATCATGGAAGAAAATTTGAAGATTTTTATGACGAAAATGATAAGATGATAAGAAACAAAGCTAGAGTTGTAGCTCAAGGTTATAATCAACAGGAAGGTATTGATTTTGATGATACTTATGCACCTGTTGCTAGGTTAAAGTCGATTAGAATTCTACTTGTTTTCTCTTATTATAGAAAATTTAAGTTATGCCAAATGCATGTCAAAAGTACCTTCTTAAATGGATACATTAACAAAGAAGTATTTGTTAAGCAACCTTCAGGTTTTGAGAATGAAAATCATCCAAATTACGTGATGAAGTTATTTAAAGCCCTGTATGGCCTAAAGCAGGCTCCTCGAGCATGGTATGAAAGGTTAAGTAATTTTCTGCTTGAGAATAACTTCGAAAAAGAAAAGTAGATAAAACTTTATTCATTAAAAGAAAGGAGAATGATTTACTTATAGTACAAATGTAACGTCCCATCACCTGTGGGAGGCTAGAATAGTAAATATGAGTGATTAATGATTGTTCAGAAATGTATTTTTCATGCTCATGCATAATATGACATACAAATACACGTGAATAGTGAAGGTTTTTCACATGAAAATAATTGCACATGCATTCATGAATGATTCTGGGTATAATTAAATTGAATTGAGATTTTTGGAAATTTAGTGAATTTTGAATTTATTTATGTTGAACATATTATTGGTTAGTAGAATTGTAAGATTTATGAATCTCGGTGAATTTATGAATAAATTTCGGAGAAAAATTTTAGAAAATAGGGTAAAAGAAATCAAAAGAAGATTTGGAGATAGTTGGGTTGTAAAGATAGAATTAATGGAGTTAGTTTTAAGAAACGTAGTTAGAATTAGATGTTAGGAAAAGTGAGAAGTGTAAAGTTGCTTTTATTATTTGTCAGAAGTAAGTTTGAGTAATCCGAGAGTTAAAAAAAGGTTTGTTCTTTTCCTAAGTTCTTTCCTTGTTATCATCTTCTCCGAATTTCTTCCCATACACAGAGTTTTCCATCAAAC
>JANZXP010000169.1:168013-182875 GCA_027576715.1 Erythroxylum flavicans
CATTCAGCTTCATCTGTGAACAACAATTAGAAGTGTAATTAATATTTAAATAAGTAAAACAATATTGCATATAATTAAATAGATTGAAATTTTACCGAAACTTTGTCCAAAGCATTTTATAGCAAGTTGTCTTCTTTTAACTGCTTGGCATGCTTAAGGTAAGGCAATTTAGTTCTAGCAATTATGCCCAACTTACTAGACAATTTTGTCGATTGAATCTTGTCTATAGGACGACCTTACAAGGCATCAATATGTATAGATAACTTGTTGTTCATTGCAACATTCATACGTTGCAACTCACAACTTTTAGTTATATCTTTACCTCTTTTTCTGGTGGCAGTATTAGAACCTAACAATAAATGAATAATGATAAGAAAATATGCATTAAATATGTAAATATATATTTGAGCATAAGTATAATTATAGGTTTTAAAGATTAACACACCTGCAAATCCCTCAGTATTAGTTGAGGCAAATGTTGTTATTGAGTTGGTTCATTGATGGATGAGGTCAATTATTGTTGTTGGCTAGGATCTCATTAATGTGGTTGTTGTAGGGAAGGATCTGATTAATGTGGTTGTTGTTGACTAGGGAGAACTTCAATACTTGTCACCTTCTTTCCTTTGTTTCGACCAGGTGTCGTTATATTAGATATCTATAACTCAAATATCAACATTAAGCATAAACATAAGTCAAACATCAACAATATGCATAAACATAACTCAAACGTCAGCAATATACATAAATATAAGTCAAACATCAACATTATGTATAAACATAACTCACACATCAACATTTCGGATTAACGTAACTCAAATATTAATAATACACATAAACACAACTCAAACATCAATAATCCGCACAAACATAACTAAAATAGCAACATTATGCATTAACATAACTCAAACATCAACAATATGCATAACTATAACTCAAACATCAACAATTTGTATAAACATAAGTGAAACATCAACATTCTGCATAAACATAACTTAAACATCAACATTCTATATAAACAAAACTCAAACATCAACATTCCGCATTAACATAACTCAAATGTCAACAATACGCATAAGCGTAACTCAAACATCAATAGTTCGCGTAAACATAACTCAAATAGCAACATTTCGCATAAACATAACTCAAACATCAACAATAACCATAACCATTGATAAAGTAAACACAAGCATAAGGGGGTGAATTGTATGTAAAGAAAAATTTGCAAGGTATTTTAAATCTTTAAAATCCTTCTTAAAAAAATGGGTTGATAAATGGAAAGGTCTTATTAAACTTCGAAAGGAACCTGTTAACGTTTAAAAAGAAAGGATCATGTTAGTTTTATAAAATACGAAAGAAGTCTATTAATCGAAAGGATCCTATTCGTGTTAAAAAAGGAAAGGGATCTGTCAATCAATAGGAGCCTGCTAGAGATCAAATAAAAATAAGCCTATTAATTGATAGGAGCCTATGGATGCTTAAAGTGAAAGGCTCCTCTTGCTTTATGGAAACAAAAAAAGCCCATTGAAAAACTAAAAGAGCCTCTTGAAAACACAAACTTATAATGCAAAAATTTAAAAGTTAGGAAGAGAGAAAGAATGACATAGTAAATTTATACTGGTTCAGCTAATAACCAAGCCTACATCTAGTCCTCAAGTATCTAAGTTAAGTATTTCACTATAAAAATCCGAGTATTAAATTTAACAAGTTTCTTCAAGCTTACAAGTACATATTTTTCAAGGTTATCCAACCTTCCACACTCGAAGTATATAACAAGCTTCTAAAAGCTTACAGAAAAATAAAATGTAAAATCAAAGTTAGGTTCTCAAATAACAATTTCTCTTTTGATAGAGTGATTTCACCTTCTAAGGCACAATAAGAATAATATGACTCTTAAGAACATAAATGCTGCTTAAATGGTTCGAAAGTCTGTGTATGTTCGTTACTTTCTTCAACTAGTTGTTGCTTCCTCTTAATTCTGAGTTGACTTTGGATTTTCAATATCATCTCTACTGGAACAAAAATTTTCAGGGCTAATTGTTTTAAAAGGTAAGATCCTCTTAGATGTTAATAAAGAAAGTTTATTAAGAAGGCTCTTGCAAGAAAGAAAGTAATTTTCTTATGACTTTGTTTCCTTTTTAAAAAATACCATTATCTATTCAAAGAAATAAATCCAATTTAGATTTTGAAATATTATATAGTTATCATTAAAATCATTAAATATAAACCTTAAGCTAACAATCTCCCCCTTTTTGATGATGACAAGCAATAATAGATATATTTTTCAAAATTTAAAGAGATAATTGATGATTTCGAAAGATACTTGTGACTTTTATATGCTCAGACATAATTAGAAGGAGCTTATCTCTTAAGAAAGGAACCTATCGTTTATATATCACAGATTTTCATAAGTTTAATAGCAGAATCAATCACATATATAATCAAGGCAGCATTGAAAAATATTCATTGAGAAATATATCATCATATATACAAAAAATATCCACATAAACTCTCTCCCTTTGTCATTATCAAACATAATTATGAGGAAGGACCTATCACAAGTTCAAATAAGTCACGTAGAAAAGAATAGTAATAGAGTTAATGAAGGGGTTCAAAGATTTTTCTTAACAAAATCTGCATGTCACGAAGCTAATTTTGCATGCTATCTATTTGTTCTTGTATCTATTTTTGATTGGCTTGAATGTTCTGTAATTATTGATGGAGTTTTGCACTATTTTCGTCCTGAGGAGGATTATGAGTTTGTTGGTCTGGAATAGGATCTAAGTTTTCTACTACTCTTTCAGATATTTTGTCTACCAAGACATTGTTTTGCAATTTGTATCCAAATTAATATGGAATGGAAGGGTCAAACTTAGTTGATGCATACCAATTCAGATTTGCAAAAGGAACTCCATAATAGTTGAAAATCGTGGTGAGCAATATCCCATAAGGTAGGCAACTGGTTGTATTCTTATGATTCCCCTTATCCACCGTGAAACTCAAGATCATAGCTGGAAGATTCATTATATTCCCTTTTAGCAAATTATACACCACATAAGTGTCTAACAGGCTGCACCTTTCAACCGAGCTACTTCTGGGAAAAATTGAAGTAGCTAAAAGTGATGCAAGGAGTCGTGGTATTAAATCTAATTGCTTACTCCAGGGTCTTCTGTCTTAGGTGTTCTTAGCATAAAGGCAGATGGATTTGACAAATTTGACTAACTTCAAATCATCAACATCCCATTTATGACAAGGAAAATTAGATTTCCCTATAGGAGCTACTTCCAGTATATCTCCTAAGATTTCTTCATAAATTAAAATTTCACATTCATGCACCCATGAGACAATGGCTAGTTTTCCATTAATTTCTTCCTTTTTCATATATGTGTAGAATATCCTTATTAGCTCATCACATACTGTCTCATCTAATTTTAGGAAAATTTGCCAACTAATGGCAACAAAGTAAGGAAAGATGGGTATACCTTTGTCATCAAACATCACAGGAGGCAAGATCCACCCGGCAACCACCTTTCTTTTCTTGTACTGTGTTTTATAGCAGACTTCAGCTTCCATTGATTCAAACATTTTTTGTGGTATTGATGTGTTTCCTTACTTGTGTGCAATTATCTTTATTTTCTTTACCCTTTTTTCTTTGGGAAATATCTCTTCTTGAGACAACTTTTTTTTATCAATAGTATTTGTAGTTAAAGGCACTTTGCCTTTCTTTATTTCTTCCCTTTTTCTTTTTCTGGCTTCTTCTTCCCTTTTTCTTTTTCTGGCTTCTTCTCCCCTTTTTCCTTTTCTTTAAAACTTTTTCTCAGCTTGTTTTGCAAGACTTCCTTTAGTCCGTAGTCATCTAATCAACCAATTAGATTCTTCATTTGAATCATTTTCATGTGTAATCCAGTGTACTTCAGGCACTTTCTTCTCTTGAGATTTAGAGAATAAAGGTTCAGTAATGTGAGCTTCATCATGGATAACAGAAGAGAAGCTTGGTGAAGTTTGACAGAGAAGACAAGAGGTAATAAGAATGCGGAGAGTTAGGATGCAGAGAGAATAAGTGGCGCAGATGAGAATGATAGAGACGAGATATGTTTACTTAGGGTATACTAAGTGATTCCTGAGCGTTGATCTCGTGAGAGGATGAGTAGACATAAAGGCCAAAAGAGGAAGTGTAATCGGTTGTGTATCTTCTGACAGACGCATACATAAAGTTATTAAATTGCGCGTGCGCTTTTGAAAAGACTGAAATGACTTCATAAATGACTCCCTATTTTTAGGACACGTGTCACTTAAAATGTCAACCCAAGAGAAGCCTTCTAAAAAGAAGAGAAGCCTTCTAAAAAGAAGAGGAGCCTTCTAATCTAGAAGAAACCTACTATCCTAAGAGGAGGCTTCTAAACTAAGAGGGGCCTTTTAAACTCTAAATAGCCTACTAAACTAATAGAGAGTGTCTAGGGAATCAGAATAGAAGGAGCCTGCTAAATGAAATGTAAAGACAAATAGCAGAGAATATTCATGCAGAAATAATATTAGAGAGTTTGCAGATACTAAACTCTTTTCAAAACACGCAAAATCTATCTTTAAATAGTGGCTTTATGAAAATGTCAACTACTTGATTCTTAGTATTAACATGCAAAAGATCAATGGTTCCTTCTAAAACAAGATCTCTAAGAAAATAATGTTTGATTTCTATATGCTTAGTCCTAGAATGATGAACAGGATTTTTAGAAAGATTTATAGCACGATTATTATCACATAATATAGGAATATATGAAAAGTTTAGAGAAAAATCCTATAGTTGTTGCTTCATCCATAAGATTTAAACATAACAACTAGCAGCTGCTATGTATTCTGCTTTAGTCATTGAAAGCGTTGTGCAATTTTGCTTCTTGCATGACCAAGATACTAAACATCCTACAAGAAATTGAAAGTGACCATTTGTGCATTTTCAATCGACTTTGTCACCTATATAATCTGAATCACAATAGCCCACTATGTTAAATGAATCAGTTTTTGGATACCATAGTCAAAAATCCATAGTTCTGTGGAGATATTGAAAAATTCTTTTGATTGCTTGAAGGTGACTTTTTTGGATTTGATTGAAAGCATGCTCAAAGACACACACTAAGTATAATGTTTGGTCTTGAGCTTGAAAGATATAGTAGTGATCCAATCATTCTTCTATAATTTGTCTTATTCGTAGTTTTGCCTTCTTCATCTTTATCAAGTTTAGTTTCAGTGTACATGGAAGTACCCATCGATTTGACATTCTCAAAATGATATTTCTTAATGAGTTCCTTTGTGCATTTGGCTTGGCTAATGAAGATTCCTTTTTCTGTTTGTCTAATTTGTAATTCGAGAAAGAATGATGATTCTCCTATCATGCTCATTTCAAAATCCCCTTGGATTAATGATGAGAATTCTTCACAGAAGGATGGATTAGTAGCGTTAAATATTATGTCATCAATATATATTTGCATTATAAGTAAATGATTATCCTTTATCTTAATAAATAAGGTTTTATCGACCTTTCTTCTTTTAAAGTTATTCTTAAGCAGAAAGTTACTTAACCTCTAATACCTTACTCGAGGAGCCTGCTTTAAACCATACAAAGCTTTGGTTACCTTCATCGCGTAATTTGGATGATTTTCATATTCAAAACCTAGGGGTTGCTAACAAATACTTCTTCGTTAATGTAACCATTTAATAATTCACTTTTAACATCCATTTGGAACAACTTGAAGTTTCTATAGCATGTAAAGGCAAGTAGGATTCTAATCGATTCCAATCTAGCAACAGGTGCATAAGTTTCATCATCAATAACTTTCTGTTGATTGTAACCTTGAGCTATAAGTTTAGCTTTATTTCTTACCACCTTACCATTTTCATCAAGTTTATTTCAAAATACCCACTGAATTGATTAACTTGTTTTGAGGACGAGGTACTAGATTCCAGACTTTGTTTTTGTCAAATTGATTTAGTTCTTCTTTTATGGCTAAAACCTAATTTTCGTCAGTAAGGGCCTCTTCAATAGTCTTTGGTTCTATTTGTGAGATGAGAGCAACATAGTTGTTCTTGAACGATTATCTTGTTTTTAGACTTTCAGAGGGATCTCCCAAAATGTATTGATGTGTATCAAGACCTCTGCATTCTCTCAGTGTTTTTTGTTGCATAGGCTCCTATTGAGATGAAGGAGCCTGCTTTGTTTTTACTTTAGAGGAGCCTTCTTGATTTTGTAATTGTGAAGGTATTATAGGTGTAGTTTGATTCTCTGATGTATTTTTAGGTACCAATGGATGCTTTTCATCATCTGAGTCAGTTGTTATTATCGAAGATAGTGCTTCATCAAATACCACATGTATCGATTCTTTTATCTTCTTTGTTTTTTTATTATATACACTGATTCCTTTATTAGCAGTACTGTATTCTAAAAAGATAGCTTCGTCTAGTCTTGTATCGAACTTTCCAAGGTTGTCTTTTCCATTGTTTAGAACAAAACACTTACAGCCAAATGCTCAAAAGTAAGCAACATTTAGTTTTCTTCCTTTCCACAACTCATAAGGGGTCTTTTTCATAATAAGCCTTATGAGACACTTGTTAAGTATATAACAAGCTATTGACATGGCTTCTACCCAGTAATCATGAGGTAGGCCACTTTTGCATAACATTGTTCTAGCCATATCTACGAGAGTCATGTTCTTTCTCTCAACAACTGCATTTTACTGAGTCGTTAGGCATGAGAAGTTGTGAGTTATACCATTTTTGTTGTAGAAGTCTTTAAATTTCCTATTATCAAATTCTCCTCCATGTTCGCTTTGAATCGATGTAATGCAGTACCCTTTTTCAGTCTAAACTAACTTGCAAAACTTCTTAAGGACTTCAAAAGTATCATCTTTATTTGATAGAAAATAAACCTATGTAAATCTGGAAAAATCATTTACTATAATAAAATCGTAATGTTTACCACCAAAACTCTGAGTCCTAGTAGGACCAAATAAATCCATGTGCACAAGTTCAAGTGGCTGGTTAGTAATCATAATATTTTTATGAGGAAAGTTGCTTATGATTTGTTTTCCTTTTAAACAAGCTTCACAAACTTGATTGCTTTCAAATTTCAAATTCGACAATCCTCTTACTAACTCATTTTTGGACAATTTTGATAAAATTCTCATGCTAGCATGTCCAAATCTTCTGTGTTAGATAAGTGAATCCTTTTCTATTGAGACAAAACAATTGTCATTTTGAGAAGATATATCTTCCAATTGAGCGTAGTATATATTCTGCTTTTTAGGACTAACGAAAACAATATTATTATTAAGATTGTCAATTTTCACAATGTAATGCATAGAAAGTAACTTTGTAACCTTTATCACATAACTGACTTATGCTAAGCAAGTTATGTTTCAATCCATCAACAAAAAGAACATTATCAACAAAAGCAAAGTTAGAATCACTGATTTTATCAATTCCTGTGACTTTTGCCTTGTTTTTATTGGCAAAGACAACATTACCTCTGTCTTTCCTTTCAATATAATTGAAATGTGATATTTCACCTGTCATGTGTCTCAAACAGCCGCTATTAACTATCCATTGATTTTCCTTTATCTCCGTTTTGAAGTGTATCTGTATTTTAGGTATCCAAATCTTTTTGGTCCTTTCACGTTAGTAGTTTGAACTTTTGGTCTCCAAACATATATTTGAGATAGTTTTTCATTTTTATAAAGTAACAAGAGTGACTAATATGACCATGTCAACCACAATAATCGCACAAAACAAATGAATGATAGTTGTCGTGATTTTTGTCACTTACCAGGTTTCTGCTGTTTTGGCTATAGCTACTGCTGGATTTAACAAAGAAGTTTTTGTATGGCCTGATATTGTTATTTTCATTATATCATATTCTAGCCTTATTAAAAACACATTTACCACTCCCAAGTAATGCATCAAGATTGTATCTTCCATTAACAAAATTAGCAAGATCTTTTTCAAGAGAAACAATTTTCTTAGCACATTTTTCTTTTTCAAGTTTTAAAGCAATAATTTTCTCTTCTAATTGTTTTGTTTTAGCATAGTCATTTTCACATAATGAGTTTTCTAACTGAATTATTTTTTTCCAAGCATTCTTTTTCAGAAACTATTTGTTTATTATCATTTTCAAGAGAAATGACTTTAGACAACAAATCTTTGTTTTCTGATTCTAATAATTTAATCTTATTCATTAAAGATTTATCATTATTTTTTGACTTCTCAACCTTTTTGAAATATTGCACTGTTAATTTTTTGTACTGATCATATAAGTCATGGTATGCATCTCTTAATTCATCAATTTCAATATCAGGGTCAGAATAATATACCTTATCATCTTCTGATTCGGCCATAAAGCAAACGATGCTGACTTCATAGGCTTTTTCTTCTTTAAGGTTATCAAAATCCTCATCTGACTAAGCTGCAGTGATAACATGATTTTTGGGTTTTCTGTTTTCTGTCTTGTCCTTTGAAGAAGAGGACATTCTGCTCTTGTGTGTCCAAGCCTCTTATGTTGATAGCATATGATTTGATTATTTTGTGTATTGTTATTGCCGCTGTTGCCTTTTGATAGAAACCTATTGTTTCCAGTTTTCTTGTTTCCTTCTCTTTTCTTCATGAGCTTCTTTTTTGTAGAAGCGGGCATATTTTCTGACCATGAAGTTGAGATCTCCTTCTATTTGCAACTCAATATGACTTTCATCATCATTTGATGGATTTGATTCATCAACTGCTTTTAGTGTCATTCCTCATCTTTATGAGGATCCTTCATCTCGCCTAAGCTCGGCTTCATGAAACATCAAGTATCCTCTTAACCAGTCAAGTGAGATTGCATCGAGATCTTTTGTGATTTCTAGAGCTGTCACTTTAAGTCTCCATTCCTTTGGTAGATCTTAGAATTTTCATTACCAACTCGTCATTTGGATATATCTTGCCCAAGTTTTTCAAGGCAGTGATGACGTTGTTGAAACATCCAAAGAATTCATATATTATTTCTCCTTCCATACAAATAGTCTCGTATTAATGCACTAAAAGACGTATTCTATGTTTCTTTACCTCATTCGTTCCTTCAAAAGTAACTTGAAGCTTGTTCCACATTTCTTTTGCTGTAGAATAGTGGGATATCTTTTCATACTCTTCTGGAGATAGTGCACAGATTAAATGATGTCTTACTTTGGCATTTAGCTATACATTTCTTCTATTGGCATCAGTTCACACTTCTATGTTGTCAGTAGCAAGAGGTGTGGCTCCAGCTTCGATAGCTTACTAGATTTCAATACCACTGATTGAAGATAGATGGTCATTCTCTCTTTCCAATAGGAGTAGTTGTTTCTATTGAAGTAAGGAGGCTTTAAGATGGATTATCCTTTAAGGCTTCTTAAGTAATTTGTTATGATCTATCACGTGCTGTAAAACACAATAAATGTTAATCCTTGCTTTAATACTAAATAATAAAGCAAACACGCGCAAAAGGGGGTGAATTGCATGTGACAAAAAAAATATTCGTAAGTTCTTTCAATTTGTATAATAAACAATTCCTAGTTAATGAATAAAAATAGTAAGAGCTTGTCAGAAGATAAATCCTTTTAAACGACAGGAGCCTGTTAGGCGATATGAGCCTTTTATGGGATAAGACTCTGCTTAAACGAAAGGAGCCTACTGAATGATAAATCATGTTAACACAATTTAAAAAATAGAAGGCACCTGTTAAAATTGAAAGGAACCTCTTGCAACTTAAAAAAAAAAGAGCTTCTTATAAAAGTGAATGAGCCTTTTTCTAAAAAGAACACACACACAATATAATGTGAAAATTTAAAAGTTAAAAAGAGAGAAGGACACAGTTGATTTATACTAGTTCAGTTTACAACCCAAGCCTATGTTCAGTTCCCAAGTATCCAACTTGAGTGTTTCACTATAAGAATCTGAGTATTAAATTTGACGAGTCTCTTCAAGCTCATAAGTACATATTTTTCAAGGCTCTACAACCTTCCACACTCGAAATGTATAACAAGCTTCTAAAGCTCACAAAAAAATAAAATGTAAAATCAAAAGTAAGTTCTCAAATAACAATTTCTCTTTTGATAGAGTGATTTCACTTTCTAAGGCACAATAAGAATGATATGACTCTCAAGAATATAGATGTTGTTCAAATGCCTAGAAAGTCTGCGTATGCTTGTTGCTTCACAAGTGTTGTTACTCTTTTTTAAATAGTCAACTTCTTCAACTAGTTGTTGCTTTATCTTAATTCTGAGTTGACTTTAGATTTTCGATATCATCTCTACTGGAACAAAAAAAATTTGAGCTGATTGATCTAAAAGGTAAGGATGTTAATAAGAAAAGTTTACTAAGATGATTCCTGCAAAGAAGGAAGAAATTTTTTTATGATTTTATTTCCTTTTAAAAAGAAATATTGTTATCTATACAAGGAAATAAATCCAATTTGAATTTTGAAATATTATATCATTATTATCAAAATCGTTAAATGTAAACCTTAAGCTAACAATAATAATATCGTCAATGATTAAAAAATCGATTTGGCCAGTTTAACGATGAAATTTTGAATTAACTAATTTTTTGGTTTTATTTGCTTTAATCACTCTTATTTAAAAGGTAGTTTATTAATTAATTGGTCATTTTTGTAAACTAATAGGTTTTATAAACTGAAATAAATCAATTAGTTTTTATTTAACAATCTCTTTTTAATTAAATTTCAAATTTTTCGATGGATAAGGACAATCTTCTTTAATTATATTTCAAATTCTTTAATCAATTTTATGACAATCTAATATATGTTGAACCTTTTAAACTTTAAATCTCTCATCTTATTGGTTTAACTTTCGATCTAGGTTTTAAAACATTATTAATACATCTCAATCAACAAAAAAGAGTTTACTCTATTATGATATTGGATGATAGGTTTTGATCAATCATCATACTTAACACATCTTAGACACAATATAAATTCATTGACTTGTCTGTTAGATTAATTTAATAATCATAAAGGTGTGACTCATATTACTTGGGTTGATTCTAATATAAGGTGAGCCCAAGATAATGGTTATTAGGCTTGTAGAGAACATTATAATCACTAGGTTTTATTATAATTAAAAGAAACCTTCCCTCTGCCTTCATTCATGTTAACAGCCATCAAAAGAAAAGATATGTTCTTGCACCATTGGAAAAGAACGAAGAAAAGCATGGGGAGAGAGTGGATAAACTTCTTTGATAGAGAAGGTGTCTGTGATTAGAAAAGGATTGAAGATTTATCATTGGAGACACATATTAAGCATGGATAAAAGTTAGTATTTCTCTCTCTCTCTCTCTCTCTCTCTCTCTCTCTCTTATAGTATGAATCCTAATTGAATGGGTTGAATCAATTGTGTTATAGTTGATCTTGGGAGAATTCTAGACTTGAAATATTGTTTAGAATATTAAAGATTAAATTTGCATCTTTGACACTTAAAAAGCAAAACCTGTAAGCATACAGAACTAGGAATAGTTATTTATGTATATTCTCATATATAACACATTTAAATGTTCTTAAAATGCAAAAAATAAACAAGACCCTAATCCTTCCATTATCCTGAAGTGGACTTTCCACAATTCTACTTAAAGTAAAAAATCAAGACTTGTAAACTATGAGATATACCTTAAATTTGAGAATAGTGAAAATAAAAAAGCAATTTGGCACTAGATAGGATCATGGGACTAATGTTGGTCTCCAACTTCACGAAGCAGAAGCAAAACGACATAAAGAATGGTACTTATGATTGACGCTAAACTCGTATGCATAAATAATCTAGAACTAAACTAAGGTCAATATGGAAAATAGATTGATGTCAAACTCGTGGTATAATTTTTTATTACGTGTAAAAAATAAAAGCTTTTTGTTATTAGAACTCTATATAAATAGAGTTTCAATAATTTTAGATATATGAGAAAAATAAAGTTCCACTATAATTAGACTTCTTATAGGTAACTTTAGTTTATAAATAGTTTGATAAGGATGTGTAAGGGTGACCTTTGATAAAAACTTGTGGTAACCTTTGGAAAGTTAGGTTATAATTATCACACTTCTTGTTTTGTTGACTTTCTCATTGTAATAAAAGAATTATATTTCCTTACACGTAAATGTAGGTCACATAAATTGGATTAACTACGTGAATTCTTATGTTTTTTCTTCCTTATATTTTTTTACCTTAGTTTTGTTAGTATGATATTTGGTATCACAATAATTGGTGTCAATGCTAAATTTTTTTCTTTTATGATGTCTCTCCACAAATCCGAGATGAAAAATTCAATAGATTGAATAATTTCACTCTGTAGAAGATGAAGATTAGAGCAATTATTGTTTGACAGGAATGTGTAGTAGCTTTTTGAGAACTATTGATTTCCTATGTCTACAAATATTTTGGATAGGAAGAAGAAGAAAACTGTCAAAGAATTTGGAGGCGTTGGAGAAGGAAGAGATTCTATCAAGGGTACATAGTGTAATACAGTTGAGTATGGGTTCTGAGGTATTGAGAGAGGTGGTTGATGAAACAATGACTGCTTCACTGTGAAAATAATTTTAAAGTAAGTATCAAAAAGAGATAACTTACAAACCATTTATATCAAAAGCATCATTTATATACTTTAAGGATGTTAAAAAGTATATAAACAAAAGATCATATTGATAATTTTATTTGAATAATTTATAAGGTGTTGGGGTTTAAATTATGGATGAGGATCAAGCCATAACATTTTGTATTCTTTGCCTAATTCATATGAGAATTGTATTGATACCATATTGTATGTTAGAGAGATTATTTCTGTCAATGATGTAAAGGATGATCTACAATTCAAGAAATTAAAGAAAAAGATATATGTCACGTATGAATATGTATTAGATTTAGGTCTAGTTAATGGCAGAGAGAGGAATGAGGATAGAGATTCTGAAAATAAGAGTAAATTACTATTTAGATTGAAGGTAAAAGATGTTCGATGCTTTAAATATAAAATACAGTCTAAGAGGGATTGTTTAGAGAGGGAGAACGAAAACAAGAAAAAAGAAATATGTGAAACAATAAGTGTTGCTATAGTCGAGGAGATTTCTTATGAAGAGGATGGAAGAGGCAATAATATTTTGACTGTGAACAATTCTGATTTTATAAATAAGTGGGTAATAAACACTAGCATCCCTTATCATATGAATTTTATTAATGAGCATTTTTGTTCTTTTAAAGAATAGAATGGTATTATTAGATTTGGTGATGATAGAGTAAACTATTAAAGGTAATGATTCAGTGGAGATCAAAATGCTTGATAGAATTATTAAACATTAGACGATTAGTATGTTCTTGAGTTTTGAAATAATCTTATTTCTATTGGTACTCTTAATAGTCAATGGTATAAGTTTTTTGTGATGATGTGTAGCTTAAGGTGGCATATGATCGATTGATTGTGATAAAAGAAAAATTATAGCATGGCATTTATATCTTCGTAGGAAAGACACTAATAGTATCAGTGGTTGTGCCCCAATATTTAGGGAAGGAAGATAGTACTACAATATGACAATTGTGATGAGTCAAAGATGATGAAATTTCATAAGGAGAGAGTACTAAAGGATGAAAAATATAAGAAGATAGAATTTTGTAAATTTCATACACTTGGTAAAAAAATCTAGGCTAACCTTCAAGGATATAGTATTTGAGAAACTACATATATTGAGACAAATACATAAAAAGACGTGTTAAGGCCAATACTAAGCGGTACTAATTCAAAGATGGTACTGGAACAACCTAAAATAGATATTAAAGGGGCTAAAAATTATAGTTCAAGAGAAAAAACAATATCATGAAGAAATCATGAAAGATAAAGTAAGAAGGACCATAGGGCAACCAATGAGATATAGTTGGAGAGATACAATTGCGTATATTCTTACCATCAGTAATAGGAATGAATTATCTTTCAAGGGACTAAGGAAAGCCAGGAGAAAGATAGATGAAATGGAAGTTATGGTGAAGGATGTGAAGTTTCACAACATAAAGAAATTGATTAAATTTGGTCAAATCTTATTAAAAATCATCCACATTTCAAACATTTTTATTGAGATATTGATAAAGTTGTTGCTCGTAAAAAAATTCAAGCATAATTTGGACTTAGTAAATGTTCACGTAATTTAAATCCCTTATAGGCTTATATAACAAAGAGTATTTCTTAGTTAGACATTAGAAATTAAATCAAGATGGAAAATTGTGAAATATGTCTTAAATTTGGTGAATATTGTAATTATATAAGCTAACATATGACAGACATGATTATGGGATCAATTTTGGTCTCATATTAAACAAAAAATTTGAGAAGTAGAAGCAAACTGACTTATTGGTTTATGCCCTTGCAGCCAATTTATATTGGTTGTAAATTTATTTGTATGACATTATTATTATTCAATAAAAGGCATCTTTATCTTTGTGTATTTGTTAATTATTAATCAGAAAGATAAAATCCATGGAATAATTATTATGCAATTAAAAATTATAATGCGATTATAATTATGAGATTCGAATTGCATTTTTTTATTATTCCTAAAATGTTCCTAGTCGTAGTTTCATCAAGACGGGGTATTGATGAAATGGTTAGACGGGGTATTGATGAAATGGTTACACTAACACATGTTTATTTCTTTGTTATAAAGAAAGTAATTGGTCTCATAGATTAAAGTGTGAAGACACTTAAACAAACATACGGGTGCTTATTAGAGAATAAGTTCACTGAACTAACCCGATTATGAGAATCCCGAATGGAACATTACTTGTGTGTCTGTGGATTATCTCATAATGATGGTTGTATAATTAA
>JANZXP010000169.1:231829-242013 GCA_027576715.1 Erythroxylum flavicans
TTAAATTATTAATAATTTTATTGATAATTAATTTTAATTTATTAAATATATAATGTTGAATTAAATTATTCATAATTTTTATTAAAAATTTAAAATTAAATAATATATATTTAAATAATAGTAAATCAGATTATGAAAAAACAGAAATAGGAAATAAAAACCACTTTTTATGGTTTTCATAATTTTTGAAAATAGGAAGAAACTAAAATTAAAAACAAAAAATAAAAATTAAAACAAAAATGTTTTTTTACTAAATCTGAAAACAAAAATAGAAAATTAAAAATAAAAATAGAAATAAACATCCCCTAAATTTTTGATAAATATGTCAATCTTTTTTAATTATTTTAAAATTTTAAAATTTTATTTCATCTTTAATCAAATTTATAAAAGTTTAATATTTATTGAAACTTTTAAATTTTAAGCTCTTATCTTATTTATTTAATTTTCGGTCCATTTTAAAATGTCGACATTTTTGGAATAAACAAAAATTTCCTTCTTGTGGTCGTTTCTTGCGTCGGCATTATTTATACAACACTGTATGGTCTCTTTTCCTTTTAACCAGAAATAGAAGAACCGAAGAAGTGAACTTTGACTTTTGGTTTCTGAGAAAAAAATGACACGGTCCCTACGGTTCTTCGAACTCAACACCGGAGCCAAAATTCCTTCCGTTGGCCTTGGAACGGGGCAGATCGTTGGAGAAGCCGTTACCACCGCTGTCAAGGTTTGTCGTTCGATGTTGTTCACGTTGTCGTTTTTTCCTACTTATGTTGTTATGATCACAGTGTTTTAAGGGGTATATAATACTAGTGTTTGATGCAGGTTGGATATAGACATATTGATTGTGCATCAGTTTACGCAAATGAGAAGGAGGTGATGATACTGCTAATTTCTTCAACTATTTAGTAAGCTTTTCCTTTCTGTGGTTATAGAAGATGGTTTATGTCATCAGTTCAAGAATCAATTTGTATAGTTGTTTTCTAGATTGGTTGCGCGTTGAAGAAGCTGTTTGATGATGGTGTTGTGAAACGCGAGGAGTTGTTTATCACTTCCAAGCTTTGGTAAGGCCTGTTCTGTTTCTAATTTGAGATTATCCGGAAAAATTCTGGAACTACAATCCTGATTTTACTGCCTGCAGGAATTCTGATCATGCACCAGAAGATGTGCCGAAGGCATTAGATAGAACTCTACAGGACTTGCAACTTGACTACTTAGATCTGTATCTGGTATGCTTATCTCAGTTTCTGGAATTTAAAATCTAAAAGAAGTTTCTAGTCTGTAACTTAAATCTCTTTTTGTAGATACATTGGCCTGTGAGAATGAAGGCTCCTGAATTTAAAACTGAAAATCTTACAAATCCTGACATACCCAGTACATGGAAAGCAATGGAGGCACTTTACGATTCTGGCAAGGCTCGAGCTATCGGAGTCAGTAATTTCTCTTCGAAAAAGCTAAGAGACCTTTTAGAAATTGCTCGTGTGCCTCCTGCTGTTAACCAGGTGGAATGTCACCCTGTATGGCAACAACCAAAGCTTCACGAGTTCTGTAAATCCAAGGCAATTCACATAACTGTAAGTGTGGTTTTGATGCAACTCTTTGATCCACAATTGGTTTTCGCACCTGTGTTCCTTATCCTTTGGATTCACATGGGTTTTTGTGCAAAATGCAGGGATATTCACCATTAGGGTCATCTGGTACAGGAGGTATTAAGACTGAGGTTCTTAAGAATCCTATACTCAACATGGTGGCTGAGAAATTAGGGAAGTCTCCTGCGCAAGTTGCTCTTCGTTGGGGGCTTCAAATGGGTCACAGTGTTCTGCCAAAAAGCTCCAATGAGACAAGGATCAAGCAGAACTTTGACGTTTTCGACTGGTATATTCCGGAGGACATGTTTGCCATGTTCTCTGAAATTGAGCAGGCAAGTACCCCTGTTTCACTGTTCTCTGTTTTCTTTTTGTCTCTGATGGGTATTGACAGGAGATTTACTTGCAAGTAAGTAAGAATGGCAAATTAGCCGGATCGATCGACCGTTCAGTCCAAACCCGACTTTGTCCATTATCATCCATAACAGTATCCTGATACTATGTTGTGTTTCAGACTACTGACTAATCCTATAACATTGCAGGAGAGACTCAGTAATGGATCTTTCTTTGTGGACGATAAATATGGTGCATACAAGACCGTGGAAGAATTATGGGACGGTGAATGAACAGACCCTACCTGCTGTTCCTATGTTGTACTAAGCTATACTGCTTTGTTGTTAAGTTTGGTCGGATTTTCTGAACTTTTCCTCCGCGCTGCTGTATTGTTCTTAAATAATTGCTGCCCATTTCCTTCTGGAAGATTTGTTCCACGTGTTTTGGAGAAGAGAGAAGCAGACGTGTGTTGTGTAAAATTTGGAGTCCTTTAATTTTTTTAAAAATTAGCAATAGGTCGAGTTGAGTCTAACTCCGAGGTTGATTCAACTCAACCCAAACTTTTTTGTAAAATTTAAATGACAGAGCTTGTCGTTTTCAGCAAACTCAAACTCAAGCCTGATCAAAGGCCTGGTTAATTTAGGCTTAACCTGTTAGATTTCGGGTCGGGTCTGATCGTGCTACTTGCCATCTCTACTTGCATTTGCTCGACACAAATTTGAAGTATTTTGTCTAAGAAATATCACTTCTTAGAATTCATAAATTCGTAAATTATGTATATGACAAAATTCTTATATAAGTCTAAAAGAGTTGGGATAATAAATTATGAATTTACAATCTTTTAATTTTTATTTCATTATTTGAACTTTTAAAATTTTAATTAAATGCTAAATTTTAAAAATTGAATGACTTAATTTAATATTATTTTTATAATATTTTATTAATGGATTAATAAAATAATATATAAAAAATTATCTTACATATTTTTATATAATTTTTTAATATCAAATAAATAATTGTATCTCAAATACAGATATATTGAATTAGGGATAAAATTATATATTACTATACCTTCCTAGATTCTGTGTATCAGCGAAATTTTAATTGGGTTGGTGTTATAGCAGTATCACTATATACAAATTTATTGATATATTTATTATAAAATATTAAAAATTTTTAATCAATACAAAAAAATCATGTAATACTTATAAGTTTTTACTTGTTCCATCAACTGTATCAACAAAAGTTAATAAAAATTAAAACAACTTTTTTAAAATTAAATTATGCTAAATTTAAATTTTATACACTTAATTAAAAATTAAAAAATAAATACTTAAATAAAACATCTAAACAAATTGGGCTTATCCCAAAAGAATTATCAACTTCATTCTTACTTTTATCGGGTTGATGAATCCGACCCGACTCTATTTTTCCTAAACCGACTTCCCCGCCCCCGTCCCACCCGATTTAAGTCTCACAATTCCACCATTGTCAATCCCTAAACTCTCAACTCCGTCGCCGCCGTCACTGGCCACCGTCACCTCAGGGAACCTGTAACCCCCATCGACTATCCCCAGTCGCTCGGCCTCCGTTATTTTCTGCCAGGGACCGCCGTTAGTCCTCCATCCTTAAATACTCTTGTGATTTTCGTTTTTACTTATTGATAAACCAGGTTGGAACTTTCTACTTTGTTGCCTCCCTATCTTCAGTCTAATTTTATTGTGTTATAGCTTATTTTGTTTCGTTGTTAATTGGAATTCCTTTTGCAGTTCATTTGGTTGGTAGAAAAATTTTTAGACTAATTATGAGTTTTGGGAACTTGTAATCCTTTGTAAACATCCATATTCCGCAGTAGTTTTGTGTCTTAATTTCCAAAGTGCTTGTTGATCCATTAAGATATTGACGTGGTTATTCAATCTTTTGTCATGAACCCTGATGCCTAAAGAAATGCTTGATGTACCTTACATTGATGATAGGCATAATAAACTCGTATATGAATAGTTGGAGAAACCTTATTTTGATCCTAGTCTGCAACTTTCTGTACGGAATGTATTCAAACTGGTAATTTGATGGCTAGAGTAGAGCAGATGATGCATGTATTGTCTTCTGTAAGGAATGATAATATGCAAGATTCAAAGAGATGTTGATAATATGCATTTAGAAGTTAAAAAATGAAGTCGGTGTTCCAGAAAGGAAAAAGAATAGAAAAATGGTCATTTGCTTATCAGTCAAGATTAGTTTCACTTCTGTTTCTCTTACAGCTATTTAATTACAAATACTGCCAAAAGTTTATTGATCTTGTATTTGTTGTCTTGCTCCCAGAAATAGTGCCATGGCAGGAGAGGCAGGTATGTTCATGGTCCCTCAAACCACTGGAAGTGTATTGTGTTGTAAATGCGGTATTCGAATGCAACCCAATGCTGCCAACATGTGCGTCAAATGTTTGCGCTCTGAAGTTGATATCACTGAAGGTTTGCCAAAGCATGTCATGATTATACATTGTCCTGAGTGTGATAGTTACTTGCTTCCACCCAAAACTTGGATTAAGGCTCAACTGGAATCAAAGGAGCTGTTGACTTTTTGTTTGAATCGACTGAAGAGCTTACGCAATAAAGTGAGAATTGTGCATGCTGAATTCATTTGGACTGAACCACATTCCAAGAGAATAAAGGTCAGGTTGAGGGTTCAGAAGGAGGTGCTGAATGGTGCAATACTTGAACAAGCATATATTGTTGAGTATGTTCAGCAGGAACATATGTGTGAATCTTGCTCAAGGATTCAGGCTAACCCTGATCAATGGGTTGCTGCTGTGCAACTCCGCCAGCATGTTTCTCACAGGCGAACCTTTTTTTACTTGGAACAGCTTATTCTTAAGCATGATGCTGCTGGTCGTGCCATTAGAATTAAGCAAATGGATCAAGGCATTGACTTCTTTTTTGCAAACCGTAGTCATGGTGTAAAATTTGTCGAGTTCTTAGGTAAAGTTTCTCCAATAAGAAGTCGACATGACAAGCAACTTGTGTCTCATGATCCCAAGAGCAACAATTACAACTACAAGTATACTTTCTCTGTTGAAATTTCCCCAGTTTGCCGGGAGGATTTGATTTGTTTACCTCCAAAAGTAGCTGTCAGTTTGGGAAATCTTGGTCCTATTGTGATCTGCACAAAGGTGACAAACAGTATAGCTTTGTTGGATCCTTTAACTCTGAGGTACTGCTTCTTGGACGCCGACCAGTATTGGAGATCGGCATTTAGGTCTCTACTCACTAGTAGGCAGCTTGTGGAATACATTGTATTGGACGTTGAAATTATTTCACCGGAAGTCAATGTTGGTGGTTCAAAACATGCTTTAGCTGATGCTCAAGTTGCTCGCTTGTCGGATTTTGGAAGAAACGATACCATTTTCTTTATTAAAACACATTTAGGACATCTTTTGAAACCTGGTGATCATGCTCTTGGTTACGACTTATATGGAGCTAATAGCAATGATATTGAACTAGAAAAGTACAAAGGTCTAGTCCTTCCTGAAGCAATTTTGATAAAGAAGAGCTACGAAGAGAAGCGTCAAAGAAAACGTGGCAAGCCTCGTGCTTGGAAGCTTAAGTCCTTAAATATGGAAGTTGATGATACTAAAGGTAGAAACGAGCAAGAGAAGATGAATTCAGAGTATGAAGAGTTCTTGAGGGATTTAGAAGAGAACCCTGAGTTGAGGTTCAACATATCACTGTACCGTAACAAGGGATATCAACCATCGGAGGTGGCATCTACGGTAGATGGGGAAGATCGTCCCTCTATTCCTCTAGACGAGTTACTTGCTGATCTTGATATAACTGATGCAGAAGATAATGATGATGATAATGATGATGATGGCATGAGGGAGTAATCCTTACTTTTACTCTACGGAATTTGCTTATATGATTTGCAGTTCAGTTGATTGTGTGATGTTACTTTTCATGCTGTTGCCTTCTCTTTTCTGAGTTCTTTCTGCTATACTCATTATTAAGTTATGCAATTGATATCTTTTTCTTCTTTAATTGTGATTATACAATAGAGTATGGTGTAATCATTTCATATATTTTATCAAAATAAATATAAAAAAGATTTTTTTAAAAAATGAAAATGTTTTAAGCACAATTTTAGCAACTTTAAAGAGTAAAAATGAATGAAACTGAAAATTTTACTTAGAGTCATGAAACTTTTCACTCCATACTTTTAATAAGCAAGTTAAGTTTGATGAAAATGCAAAAGATTTCTATTATTTTTACTGAGCAAATTGTTTACTTAATTGTGTTAAAAGAACTAATCATTAAAATTTTTATATGATTTAATCGTTACAATCGTAAAATTTTAAATTACTTAATTTTTCAGTTTGCTTTTTAATTTTTTGATTCAATTTATTTTAATAATTATTGTTTTTAAAAATTAATCAATTTGTTAATTATTTAATCGATTTTTATAAATTGATAAGATTTATAAATTAAAATAAATTAATTAATTTTCATGTAATAGTTATTTTTAATTAAACTGGAAATTATTTTATGGGTAAGGATTACATCTTTCAATCACATTTCAGATTTTTTAATTTTATGATAAGTTAACATTGACAAAACTTTTTAAATCTTCAATCACATATTTTAGATTCTTTAATTTTATTCAAATTATAGTTAATTTTATAAGTTAACACGATAGAATTTTTTAAATCTTAAACATCTTGTTTTACTGATTTAATTTTCGGTACGATTTTTAAAATATTGGAAAGAATCAAGATTCCTATTATTTAGACTCTAATTATATTTGGCCTTCAAAGTCTACTAAAGTGGAAAAAAAAAGAAAGTAATGAAATGACTTTCTAAAAGAGGGATTAGCCATCCAAATACATGTGGCTAATAACATAAATAAACTCTATTCCTAATAATTAACGAGGTTCTTTACAAATTGTGATCTTAAACGATTGAAAACATTACAAACTCCTTTGGAATATTAATTTTAATAATAAATTATAGCTGTTTAATGGAAATTATTTGTACATTACAATAATAATCAGTATAATATAAGGGGTATAATAGTCATTTAAATATAAAGGGTATAATAGTCATTTACTATATATTACATTCTATTCCATCCATCTTTCAAACAACATTTCACTACATTACATTATGAGCCTTTCCATCCCTCTCAAACAACGTTTCACTGTATTATATTCCATTCTATTCTGCTCTATTCTATTCCATTCCCTTCTATTAATTAACATTCAACCAAACAGGTTCTAAGTAAAAGAGGACAATCCTGAGAAAGGACAAAGAATCCTGCAAACCGATGCTAGTGACGAACACTGGGGAGCAGTGCTTCTCGAAGAAATCAATGGCCAGCGGCATTATTGTGGACATGCTAGTAGATCTTTCAGTCAATCTGAATATCACTATCATATTTCCTACAAGGAGATTCTTGCAGTAAAAAGAGGTATTGAAAAGTTTTCTATCCACCTCACTCCTTATCATTTTGTCATTGAAATGGATAACACCTCATTCTCCAAAATTTTAGAACAATCTGGGAAAAAGATTCCAAGCTCCCAACTTTTGAGATGGCAAGAGTGGTTTTCTGCCTATAAATTCACCGTCAAACATCTTAAAGGTCATCAAAATCTTCTTGCTGATTATCTCTCTAGACCTTCGAAACCTCTCTTGTTTTTCTCTTCTACAATCAAATTACCTATTCCATTATTCTGGTTAATAGAATTTCCTTGTTTTGCCCGTTATCAAAAGGAGTTTCCTCCTTGGTTTCCTAGGACTCCTTCTTGTGTAAATGATCTTTACCCTTTGTTACCACAATGTCTTTTTTATTATCTTCATCTTGTCTTAATAAAAGAAGATATTATTCCAAGTCCTAGTTTGTTTGACCCAACATCACCATACAAAATGATATATCATCTCTTTGATGATATTGATATCAATACTCTATGGCATCTTTGGGCCTTGTTAGCATTGCATGCGTGTTCTGTAGCCTTTTCACCATTTCATTTATACAGACATCTTTCTGATCCTTTTGAGTCTTCTTCACTCTTATGGACATTTCTTGAATGGCATCAACCTTTGGATAAATGGAGATTTGAAAATCTCAGATTTTAACTCGTCATCAGTTATGGGAAGATTCTCTACAACATCGAAATACATTTGTGGTTTATATTCTTCACCGTCCCTACGTGATGAGTACAACTGGACAATTGTGCACCTTTAATCACATTCAACAATGGCGTGTTATACTTTCCTTGTCACCTAATGAAGACAATATCTTATCAGAGTTATATTCATTATTGGATACATTGAATCAGACTCATGATGTTTCATAGTCTGATACGTGCACATCCCTTGGACCTTACTATGGAGACACTGCTTTAATTGAGCCTATTCATATACCATCTCCATCTCAGTAGGCTTATGTCGAAGTTAATGTGATACATATCCAAGCTGGTGATTTTACTCATCTTGGGCTTGACATCTCTACTAGTTCATCTGAGCCTGTCCAAGACACCGATCCAGTCCAAACTTTTGAATCTTTCACAACATTATGGCCTTCAGATTGGTCTCTCACCAATATTGATGATTTGATTAAACAAGTTGACAAAGAAATGGAGCTGACAGAAAGAGTTGATCTGTCCTTAACATTGTGATAAGACATGATGATAGGATCACCGACTCAAGACTTTCCTATCATCTTTGTAAAAAGTAGTTTGCTTTTTACTGTTTACTTTAGGACTTTTGTTAAAGTTGTTTACTTTTCCTAAAGTAGATGCTTTACTTTTTGTAAAGTTGTCCTTAGAGATAAGAGTAGGTTAGCTTTCAGCAAAGCTGAATTATAACGTCTTTAAGTTAATTTACTTTCGTAGCCCTAGCTTGCTCTATATAAGCAAGATAAGTCTTTCATTGTAAGCACGTTAAATTTTTAGAAGTTTGTACTCATATCAGAAAATGAAGAATTCTTTCTTCGCATATCTCTTCTAAACACTTCTCTATCCTGAAATAGTATCCTATCTTTGTTAAAGATTGCAAAGATGAGTATGCTCTACACTCGCCTTACTTAAGGATCTTGTGTATTAAAAAGTCTATAACAGTCAATCTGGAAATCTGTTGCTTCTAAATTCGCTGCCTAGTTATTTGTCAGAAGCATTAACGGGGAATGACGAGTAAGAGTGTATGAGTGAAATAGGATTCCTAAGAGGCGACAACAATAAGACCCGTGTGAGCCATGGGAAAGGTGTCGAAGGGCAATAAGACTGCGATAACTGGAATGCCTATGTAGTAATCACACTTCCAATCTGACTTTGGTTAGTCGATGTCGTCAACCAGTGTAACGGTTTGAGAGGTAGTTAGCCTTGAGAGAAGGTTAACCAAAAGAAAAGGTCATAGTTTCCTTGTGTCACTGCCTACGGTCCGTTATAGGCGGTGACACAGGGAAACTATGACCTTTTCTTCTAGTTAACCTTCTCTCAAGGCTAACTACCTCTCAAACCATTACACTGGTTGGCGACATCGACTAACCAAAGTCGGATTGGAAGTGTGATTACTACATAGGCATTCCAGTTATCGCAGTCTTATTGCCCTTCAACGCCTTTCCCACGGCTCATACGGGACTTAGTGCTGTCGCCTCTTAGGAACCCTACTTCACTCACACACTCTTACTTGCCATTCTCCATTAATGCTTCTGTCAAACAACTAGGTAGCGGAATTAGAAGCAACAGATTACCAGACTGACTGTCATAGACTTTCTAATACACAAGATCCTTATGCAAGGCGAGTGTAGAGCATACTCATCTCTGCAATCTTTAACAAAGATAAGAACTATGTCAAGAGTAGAGAAGTGTTTAGAAGAGATATGCGAAGAAAAGTTTCTTCATTTTTTGATAAGATGTACAAACTCTAACTAGAAAAATAAGCTTAGCTTACAACGGAACTAAACCCTCCTTATATAGACAAGGTGGAGGATGAAAATGTAAATCTACCTAGAGACATAATAATTAGCTTTAACAAGGTGGAGGATGAAAACGTAAATCTACCTAGAGACATTCTAGTAGTACCATCATGCAAGGTACAGGAGTAGGAGTAGTAACAGGAATAATTGGCTGAGGTCTGCATAATCCACCAGTAGATCTGCAGGTATTAGTCATACTTTGAGACGACCGGAGCATCTCTCTAAGAGACTTTGGTCTGGATCTTTCTATCTGAGCGAGTAGACCATTATGATCGTCTGGATCTTGATCATGATTACCATGAGAAT
>JANZXP010000171.1:13800-27206 GCA_027576715.1 Erythroxylum flavicans
AATTAAAATAAGAAAAATATAAATAAAATAAATTTAGTAAATAAAATATTTTATAAAAATATATTATTAGTCGTATATATTTAAAATTATAAACAATAAAATATTAAATTAAAATAAGAAAAAGACGATACGTTGGACTTGTTTTCTATTAGTTGAGAGTATAATGAAAAATAATAATTATCAGAAGGTTATTAATGGAAAGTAGAATTTTTACCACATAAGCACTTTTCTACTGCAACCCTCTTTTTACTTATCGATTTCTGTTGTGGCGCCGTTCTTTTCTCTAACATCTGGTTGTTCGCCCGCAAATCCAAACATGTGATTGCATTTGGAAACTGCGGTGGATAAGTACTTATCCCCACCGTTCCGCAGATCCAAATCCAGCCTAGGTAACACTAATGATAAGACTCAATTATTTTTTACTAAGTTTAAGACTTTCTTGGCATTTTATTATTCTTATATGTTGCAATTTTAAGAGATTATATTTTATCATTTAACTAAATTGAAATAGTACAGATAACAACATATTCTATTTTGTCTGTTTTATAAATATTTCAGTAAGAAAATTTTCAATATTTTTCGTAAGTAAAGAGACAATCTCATGGTTATATTTATATTTTTAAGATCGTACAATTAAAATGTACAAAATTTATAGAATGGTCTTATGATGACTTTCTTGGATATTTAGTTTATATATCACTTTTGCTTTAATTATATGTTTGAGCTAGAAACTATAGTAAATCATGCTAACAAGACTTTGACTACAAATAAGAAAAAGCGCGGCCAACTAATCAGTTGTGTTCATATTCATGCGCGACAGCTTCTACTATTAAAAACAAAGACCTAATTAATCAAAAGGATCCTTCGTTTACCTGGGTCTTGGTCTAATGGTAGGGGTAAAAGGAGTTCGGATTTTTTTGTTCAATATTACTCTGTCCAGCCCTATTAAATTCCTAAAATGATGTTGTTTTAAATAATTTAGAGACTATCCAACTCTATTCACTACCCAAAATGACATGCAAAAGGATCCTTGGTTTATCTTTAAGGGCTTGGCCTAATGGGAGGGGTAAAAAGAGTTCAAATTCTCTGTCCAATATTATTTTATCCAACCTTGTACAAAGCCTAAAACGACATCGTTTTAAGCATTTTAGAGATTGTCCAACCCTATCCAATGCTTAAAACGGTGTCATTTTAAACATTAGAGAGGATTGAACATCCAAATATTGGACAGAGGATACTCGGTAGGGTAAAAGACCAGTCCATGCGGCTATCTTATCTTCTACCTTTCTTCTTTCGAAGTTGTACAACTTTGAATTATCTTGGATATATAAATATTTTCGGGTGATAAACATTGTTGAACCTATTTAATTTACCTTTCAATAACGGAATTTACGTTATTTTAAAATATATTTCCTGGTCTTCATATTTATTTTGGATTCTCAAACAATATTTTTTATTAAAACATTAGTTTTTTTATAATAATGGTGATAATAACTCGTTGATTTACTCTAATAAATAATTAAAAATGAAAATTCGAAAATATATGGTTTCGCAAAATTCTGGTTCAGTAGCAGTTGCTTTGAACTGTATTTGTGGTTGCTTAATATAAAGCAGCTATAATTTTTCTAGCACAAACGAAAATAGAAAAACTAAATGTAAAATAAGCAAATTAATACCTGAGATTTGGTAATGCAGTTCGACACACCTTGCTTATGTTTGCAGGACCCTCATCAAGCTTAATCAGTTTCACTAAAGAACAACAATATTTTTACTCAAGACATTACAGAGCCAACTCACCCAACCCTTGACATTATCCCTCGTCTTCACAACCCGTGAAAGTAAATCACTCCCAATAACACGACCACCTCGTGGTAACCTCAATAGAGGATTTTCAACAACAATTTTTAGTAATAAAAATAAGAATTAAACAACTCAACTGCTTTAAACAATAAGAACATAAACAAAGACACTTGAAATAAGAAAACAACTCTCCTAAAAATGCAGCTTCATCAACCGAAAGTGTGGGAAGTGGTGGAACAATATCTGCTGTGAATCTCTGAAAATAATCAACAAGCAATCCATGCACAGCAGCTTCAAGAAGGCATCAAACAAAACAACATTTCATCTCCGAAACGTCACAATATACAGCTGCTCACAAAACCCATGTACTAGACATATTTTTCAGCCAAAAACAACACCAAGACGGCCCAGAAAAAATCACACAACAAATAGGAAATGCACCTGCCCAAGATGGATAAGATCACCAAAAAATCCCATGCATAGCAACTTCAATACTCATCAATTGGACATGTATTTCATCCCAAAAACATACCAACAATGCAGTTGTCAATAATGATGGATAGATCGTGTAATGTTCACAAAAACAGAGAAAAACATAGTTGCTATATGTTCATCAATTGGTTGCTTATTTTTCTCCAACAAAACTTCTTCTGCCTTACTTAACAATTGATCTCCAAAAGTCCACATGCACAGCAGCAAAAATCAATGGATATATGTTACACCATGGACTGCATAAAAAAAAAATCTGCTGTGTACGTTTCCTCAAAGCCCACACAACACATAACAACATAAAAGTCGATGGATGGATTTAATACGATAGACTCCATATCAAACAAAAGTCTATTGCTAAACATATAGGTTATCTTTACAATACCTCCCAAAAATAGCATCACAAATCAACATTAGAATGGTTGTTTCACCAATGAAACCCCACAAAAATACAACTACACACACAACCAAAAATTTGCATGTTGTTCCTTATAAAGAACTCATTAAGCAGCTATCCAAAAATCCTAGTTAATGTATATAGTATATAGCCACAAAAGATTGCCCAAATCACCAAAAATTAGCTACCAAAGATAGCACAAGATCATCGAAATTACAGTTGGCAAATCACACATCTCCTAGACTTTTTCACTAAAAAAATTATATCTAGACAGACCAAAAAATTCACCAAACCAATGGAGTAAAACATAGCTACAAATCTAGATAGGATCGTCACAATATCAGCCACCAAAAATATTGTTAGATACCCAAAATTATAGCTACTAAGTCATTATGTTATAGTTGTTTTTTCCACACAAAACAACCCAGAAAATTATGTGAAACACAGTAACAATGCGACTGCAAAATAGTCGATGGAATCTCCAAAAATCCAACTACCTTAGCTAGCCATTATCTCCAAAATAGGCTATCAATTAAATCCTATCATGACTAGGATTTTTATCCTAAATAAACCTCATCTTCAAAGAGTACCACATAAGGTAGAATACTCATTATCATAATATTCCTCAAATAATCAAAGCTGTCCAATTATAAATAATGGCCAAAATATCATAACATATGTCTTAACAGAAAAGTCTCCTGATATTGTAACAATGAAATTAACTACAGAAGGTGAATTATTGAACTTTTTTTCACTTTAAGAATGTTAAAATTTGAAAGGGTCAAAGTTTGAGATTAAACACTTAGAATAACACGTTAGTCATGTTTAGTAGTCAAAAATTGTGGCTTATCCCATAATCCCACATCGAAAATTTGTGGGAATGGTGGAGATTCCTAAAGCCATAAAAGGAGCCTCCCCTCCTTACTTAAATACATCCCAAATTTGTTTATCTTTATTTAAGGCAAAATTCCCTCTCTCCTTTTGTAAAATTTCACTTGTATTATTTTTTGAAAATAGTGAAATATTAATTTAGTAGTGTTTGAGAAAGTAAGCATAACTGGTTGAACTTCGTTAAATTCTGGTATTCTTTATTTGTCTATTTAATAGCTATTGTCAGGTATAGTTATAGTGAATTATTGTGCTATTAAATTACATGTCTAGGAAAATTCTATCTAGGAGATTGAGTTTTAAGTGGGACCATTTGTGACCCCTCCAGTCTTTCCTAGGAATTTACTTAGTGTGATTTTTCAGTAAAATCATTCAGTCTCTATTCACTTAGGTAATAGTGCTTAAGGTGAATTTGTTATTATTGGTGGAAATTAACTCGAGTTTCACAACAATTGGTATTAGAGCCAAGGTTTTTTCTTAGTAGGCTTTGTGATTACGGCGTGGTCTAATCTTCCACATCAGAGAAATTTTTCCTTGAGTTATTAACATTTCGCATTGATACCTATTAAATAGAAATTATAGTAGAGACGGTAGAAATTAAAGATACGACCGCACCAACAGCTTCTACCTCGTCTATTTTAGCAAGGACTGTTGTGACAAATGCAATATTTGCAATAGAGATTTTTGATGGCATGGGTCATTTCAGCATATGGCAAAGTGTGATTTAAGATGCTCTTTTTCAACAAGGTCTTGACATTGCCATTGAAGAAAAGAAATTAGTTGATGTTGAGGAGAAAGATTGGAAGATTATAAATCGTTTGACAAGTGGTACAATTTGATTGTGTATTTCTAGAGAGCAAAAGTATGCTCTCTCAAAAAAAACTTCTGTATCTAAATTGTGAAACACATTGGAGGAAAAATTCTTAAAGAAAAACAGTCAGAATAAGCTCTATATAAAGAAGAGACTATTTCGTTTCTCTTATGTTTTGAGTATCACTATAAATGATCACATCACTAGTTTTAATCAGTTAGTTATTTAATGAATTTGGATGTGACATTCGAAGATGAAGATCTGGCTTTGATGTTGCTGGGATCCCTTCCTAAGGATTTTGAATTTCTTAAAACTACTATACTTTATGGGAAAGTTGCTATGTCTCTTAGTGAAGTTACAACTGCTTTGTACATTCATGAATTGAGAAGGAAGACAAAGGAAGAACGTACAAATGGAGCAGTAGAAGCTTTGGTATTCAGAGGCCGTTCGTAGAGCCAGACTAAAGGAAAGAAAGGGAGATCGAAGTCAAGGCCCAAATTGAGCAAAGATGAATGTGCCTTTTTTCGGGAAAGAAAGAACTAGAAAAAAGATTGTCCAAAATTTAAGAATAAAAACAAACTTAATAAGGTAAAGGTTATTGTGAATTTGAATGTTGCCAAGTATGAAGATGCAATCAGATCTTTCATTGATTGTTAGATCCTCTATAAGCCCATCTAATCCATGGCTGTTCGATTCAGGCTTTAGCCATCGTATATGTCCCAATTAGGATTGGTTCTCTAATTTTAGAGAGCTAGAAGGTAGAGTTATCTATACAGCAAATGACCATCCCTACACCACAAATGAGATTGGCTCAATTTATTTAAGGAATCATGATGGAACAACTAGGACTCTGACAGATGTTAGATATGTGCCAAGTTTGACGAAGAATCTCATTTCTGTGGGAGTCTTAGAATCAAAGGGCTACACTGTAAATACAACAAATGGAGTAATAAAAGTCATCTCTGGTGAACTTGTGGTAATGAAAGGAATTTGAAGAAACAAAAACCTATATTATTACCAAGGTAATGTAGTTATTGGAATAATAACAGTAGCTTTTAATGATAATCAAGAGCTAGAAGTAGCCAGATTGTGACATACGTACTTGGGACATACAAGTGAAAAATCCTTGAAGATATTAGTAAATCAATGATTGTTGAAAGGAGTTCGGGCCTGCAAATTAGACTTCTATGAGCATTGTGTCAAAGGGAAGCAAATAAAACTAAAATTTAGCACTGCAATTTATGATACGAAGGGTATTTTGGATTATGTTCACTCTGATGTATGGGGACCTTCAAAACAATTTCTTTGGGAGGAAAACACTATTATGTGATCTTTGTTGATGATTTTTCTCAGAGATTATGGGTGTATACTATGAAGACTAAGGATGAAGTGCTGGGAGTTTTCCTCAAATGGAAGAAGATGGTGGAAGCTCAAACAGGCAGAAGGATCAAACATCTCTGTACAGATAATGGTGGGGGGTACAGAAGTGATCCATTTTTAAAAGTCTGCAAAGATAAAAGTATTATTAGACACTTCACAATCAGGAAAACACCACAACAAAATGGGGTGGTAGAACATATGAATCGAACATTGTTGGAGAAAGTTCGGTGTACATTGTCTAATGATGGGTTGAGTAGAGAATTTTAGGCCGGGGCTGTTATATATACATGTAATCTCATCAATCACCTTCCATCAACTACTATTGGTGGTAAAACACCTTTGAAAAATGGTTTGGAAAACCTGTTATAGATTATGATTCTTTACATGTGTTTGGTCCCACTGCATATTATCATGTTAAGGAGTCAAAATTGGATCCACGTGCAAAGAAAGCAATTTTTATGGGGATCACCTCTGATATGAAAGGATTTCGTCTCTGGTGCCTAGATTCAAAGAAAATAATCTTCAAGAGGGATGCTACCTTTGATGAATCTACCATGTTAAGAAAGGTGACAACTGAAAATATTGAGCAGACACATGGTACTCTAAAACAGGTAGAGTTTGAAAGAAGAATTGTTACCCTAACAAATGATGAAACAGATGCAGAAACTCTTGTAGTAAATGAGGAGCCGAATGAAGAAAAGGTTCCAACCCAAGAACCTCCACAGTAATAATTACTAATTGCATTGAGAAAGCAAAAAAGGAATATTCAAGTACCTGCTCGTTATGTTAATCTGGTGGCTTATGCATCTCCAATTGAAATTGATGACATTCCTACCACTTATAAGGCAGTGGTCTGAAGTTTAAAACAAGATAAGTGGAGGATAACTATGAATGAAGAAATACATTCCCTTCATAAGAATCAGATGTAGAAGTTAGCTAGTCTCCCAAAGGGAAATAATGAAATTGGATGCAAATGGGTATATGCAAAGAAAGATGGATTTCCTAACAAGAATAATGTTCGCTACAAAACAAGGCTAGTGGCCAAAGGTTATGATCAGACGGAAGGAATTGATTATAATGAAGTTTTTTCTCCATTTGTAAAACATTCCTCTATTTTAATTTTGTTGGCTTTGGTAGCACAGTTTTATATGGAACTAGTTCAACTGGATGTAAAAACTACATTTTTATATGGAGACTTAAAGGAGGAAATCTATATGACTCAGCCTGAAGGTTTTAAAGTTGCTGGAAAAGAGAATATGGTGTGCAAGCTTGAAACATCATTGTACGAATTGAAGCAATCTCTGAGGTAGTGGCACAAGCGATTTGACAAGTTCATGATGGGGCAAAAGTACATAAGAATCAAATACGATCACTGTGCGTATTGTCACAAGCTACAAGATGGATCCTACATCTATCTTCTCTTGTATGTTGATGATATACTAATAATTTCAAAGAATCCAAAAGAAATTGAGAGATTAAAGATTCAGTTGAATCAGGTGTTTGACATGAAAGATCTAAGTGAAGCCAAGAAGATTCTCGACATGAAGATAAGAAAAAATAAGGAATTGGGGAGACTTTGTTTGACTCAAAAACAATATCTGAGAAAGGTACTAAAACATTTAGGCTTGAATGAAAAGTCAAAGCCTTTCAGTACTCCATTCACTCCTCATTTCAAGCTCAGTGTATCTTTGCCTCTAAAGAATAATGCAGGATGAGAATATGTGCCAAAAGTACCATATGCAAATGTTGTTAGTAGCTGGATGTATGCTATAATTTGTACAAGGCCTTACATTTCACAGGCAGTTGGGGTTGTGAGCAGGAATATGCATGATCCTAGAAAGGAACATTGGCAAGTTGTGAAATAGATTATACGGTACATTCTGAACACCGTAAATGTTGGTTTGGTATTTTAGTGAGATAAGCAAGACGTTTAATGTGTAGTCGGATATCGTGATTTCAACTATGTCAGTGATTTGGACAGGCGTCGACCAACTACTGGTTATGTGTTTATTCTTGCAAAGGAATCAGTTAGTTAGAGGTCTACCTTATAGACAACAGTTACTTTGTTGACTACGAAGGTAGAGTATATGGCAGTTACAGAGGCTGTTAAGGAGGCAATTTGGCTTCAAGGATTGCTTGGTGAATTAAGGGTTCGACAGAAGCACATTAAAGTGCACTATGATAGTCAGAGTGCTATCCTTTTACCAAAGAACCAGGATTACCATGCAAAGACGAAGCATATCGATGTTCATTATCACTTTGTACAAGAGGTTATGGAAGAAGGCAGAGTAGCAATCCAGAAGATTAAGACCATTGAGAATCCTACTGATATATTGACAAAGGTGGTGCTACAGTCAAGTTTCAACATTATTTGGTCTTTATCAATATTGCTAAAAATTGAAGATAGGCGCTTTGAAGACACTATTAAAGATGAGTTTTGTGAAAGATTTGAAAAAGTGGAATTCGTCAAGGTAGAAATTTTTTGAGTAGTCAAAAATTATGGCTCATCCCACAATCTCACGTCGAAAATTTGTGGGAATGGTGGAGGTTCCTAAAGCCATAAAAGGAGCCTCCCCTCCTTAGTTAAATACATCCCAAAATTGTTTATCTTTCCGTAAGGCAAAATTTCCTCTCTCCTTTTGTAATATTTTACCTGTATTATTTTTTGAAAATAGTGAAATATTAATTTAGTAGTGTTCAAGGAATTAGGCATAATTGGCTGAACTTCATTAAATTATGATGTTCTTTATTTGTCTATTTAATAGCTATTGTCAGGTATAGTTGTAGTAAATTATTGTGCTATTAAATTATATATGTAGGAAAATTTTGTCTAGAAGGTTGGGTTTTAAGTAGGACCATTTGTGACTCCTCTAGTCTTTCCTAGGAATTTACTTGGTGTAATTTTTCAGTATAATCGTTCACATTCTATTCATCTAGGCAATAATACTCAAGGTGAATTTGTCATTATTAGTAAAAATTAACATTAGTTTCATAACAAGTCAAAGATTATAAAAGAACATCAGAACAAATTTGGCAAAAAAAAAATTTGAATGTTAACGTTTGTAATAAATTACATGTGAGATCGATAAAATTTTAAGAGTATAAAAAATTTCAGTATTTCAAATTAATTGAGTTAAATCTCCAATTGGTGAATCCTACTCGTAAAATTAAGTAATTCTCATTGAATTTAGTGTCTCATGGCGCAAAATCAGTAACAAAAATCATCTTAACTTTTCTTAGGTCTGACACAAATTCTGAAACTGATGGCGTAGTTAATACAAACATGGTCACCTATTATCTTGGAGAGATAATTAGAGCTCCTCTACTAACTTAAGTTACTGCACAAAAGAAAGGTGGCAGGATACGAAATGGAAGATCATGTTTCGTTGATGTTTTTCCAATAAAGAATTCCCAAGCCAATTCCCAAGTCTTGAGTTCACATTTACATTCTTGTTGGATGACTGAAAAGTATGAAGTTTACTTCATTTTAATGTTATAGGAACTTAACTTTAATGATTATCAACAATTGAAAATCCACAGCTCTTACTGTATATGTGTAGTTAAAATATTCAATAATGTGAATAACCACGTATCAATTTTCTTCACGTCATTATCATCCCTATCATCACTCTTCCTTCTCAATCACAACTGAAAATTTTAAGTTAGTCATCTTCACAATACTTTTTACATTGAATATGTTATCTTTTGATGTCTTCATGCTTCCAAAGGACTTCTTTCATATTTTACCCTAAGCAAAGGTGAAGAGGCATAACAATTCATGATAAGCTGAAAAAATTTGAGCATGCATTTTTTGATAACTGGCCTCTAAATATCATTGTTAATATTGCTAATAAGTATATCCAACTTTTGGATCAAGAACTGCATTTCTCATAAATATTAGGAAATAAAAATTCTCTTTTTAATAAGTTCTTGACAACCGTTTAAGCAATATTCTCCCAAAACTATATATGTTAGCACCTCTTATTGATACAATCAGGAGCTTTATAACCCTTGACAATAGAAATTTCAAGAATTTCTTGTTCAATAATAGGATTAACTGAATATTAGAAATAGGCTAAATTCTAAATAAAAGATATATAATTACGATCTAAAAATATATATTTTTGACTTAAGATTTCTATAAATAATAAACTTCTAAAACTTTGTGTGGAACTCGCAGTAAGACACTAAATTCATTGACGTGGAGAATTGAGGAAGAACTTGAAAATTTGTGAAATGTTAGAATTGGAACAGATTTTGAAAATAAGATCCATTAGTATTATGTGAGCTTTATAAGATGAATCCTATGCAAAAGAGAGAAAATAAAAATTTAACATGTCATTTAATTGTAAGATATTTCTTACTTTCTAGGTATTTTTAATAACACAAAAGATAGTTTAACATTCACTATTTTAGTGGGTAAATAAATTCTTAATTTTGTGGTAACTGCCCCTTAGTCGACGACATGCTTGATGGGAGCATATCAATATATTTATTTCAAATATGGTTTTAGGTTCCTAAGCTCCTTTTAACTTTTAAGAGATATGTCATCAATTAAGAGATTGAGAGCTTAGAAGAACTCCAAAACATAGAACATTTAAAATTTTCTAGGCAAGACTATCAATGGCAGGAGGTACACCAATCTCTTTCGTATCCGTTTATTTATGATTATGGCGTATATTAATATTGAATTAGCTTACATTTGATATAAGAGCATGTTTATTTGCTGCCTTTATATTGTCTGAATTCTTGGTATTTATTTCCTATTTATGTTTTGACGTCAAAATAATCACTACAACAAAATATGGAATTTAACGACACAAAAAGTGAAGTTTTTAACCACTTTTTTGTGTCTTAAAAATAATTTTAGACACTTCATAAAGCATAAAAAATAAGTGTCACAAAAACTATTTTCAATTTTTTTAGACACATAGATATGTCGAAAAACATATATGTTTTATGCATCTAAGCGTCGAAAATTTAATCGTCAAAAATCTATTTACATAGATGCGTCGAAAACATATATTTTTGACGGTTTTCTTAAACAGATAAATGCTATTTTAGACATTTTTTGTAAACTTTGATATGCTTTTCTCTATCAATATATTTTACTTTAAGGCAGTTTTTTACGTCGAAAAATTTCACCATGTTTTAGTAAATAAATAAACTTACAAGTTGCTTTGTGCATCGTTTTGAAGATCACGCATATATTATTATAATAAATTATAATAAAGTAATCACATATTTATTATTATAATAAATTTTACAAATTAATCTAAAATATGTATCTGCATATATATTATTATAATAAATTAACACTTTTGTTAATCACTTATTGCCACTTTGACTTGAAGTATCGATATATTTATTCCATTATTGCCCTTGAAGTTTGATTATATTACTTAGAAGGTCTTCCTCTGCAAAGAGAAAAATTGCAACAAATGTAACATTATTAAACGTGTGTGCTCATTAATCATATGGAAAGAGAAAAATGAATTCGAGGAGTTATTTTGTATACACAAGAAGTGCAACCCAGTACATATTAGACATGTTATAGTATTCATGACTAAGTCATATATATCATCTGAGTGCAACTCAAACAAAAAGAACATGAACTTTATAGCCGCAATTCTCAACTTCAAAAGAACATCTCTAGTACATTTCCCTACAAGTCAAACCTCATATTTCAGAGTCCAATCATTTTCCTTATTCTGAAAATAAGGCACCTGAAAAAAAACTTATAACACTGCAAATGTAAGTTAATTATATGATTTGATGGAAAATTACAATGTCAAACTTCTAGATTAGCTAAGAAAGTAAAATGAAGCGAAGCATATTTGACACGGGAACATGTGACTCATCGAGACCCTAGGTTGAAAGTTACTACCAAGGGAAGAAATGTTTCATAGAAAGAACGGGCAGAACAGAGCATTGGGACATTATATGAGTTAATGCAATAGTCATACACACACACTACTATACTGGTAACCGTTTCAAAGCATTTAATTGCTTGTTCATGTTTTCAAAATGCTAAGCTAAAAAAGATTTAATCAGAGACAATATGGCATAGATACTTGGGGTTAAATGGTTTAATTATAAATTATTTTCAAGTATTGAGGTAGTATTTTCCAGCCTTCTAAGTGCTTTGTCATTTTGATGAACTCTATTTTGATCTCCATTTAACTTTACATATTGAGACTATCCTGAATCATTGTCTAAACTTGAGATAACCTTTTACTTAACTTCTTACCATACGCGTTCATAAGCACAGTTGCATAAAGAAACAAGTGCGTACACACAATCAGTCTCTAAAAAACAAAAAGTTAGTTCATAATCTATAAATGAAGCTAATGTGAAAAATAAACTAGAAAGCAAACTTACCATGAATTACAGGAGGGAGAGTTATAAGAGTTAATTGTTCGAAACCAAGGGCTTTGATTTTATACTTTCCAATATATTCTGCAAACTGAGGTTCTACTATTCTCCTTATTCTAATGCAAATTGCCTGTATTTGAGAAGAGTCTTGATCACGAAAGTACATCAATGAAGAAGAAAAGAGCAAGGTTTTTTTAGTTAGCAAATCACCTTATCAAGGTAAGGCCATATATTCAAAAGAAACTTGTTCAACCAGTCCACCTGACGCATCAGACAATATAATGAAATGTGGTGAACACTGATCAACATTAAGCACATTAGAAAACACAGATTAAATACCAAATTGTGTTGTGTTGATTTCTGTCGTCAAGTTCTGTAAGTTCTGCCAGAACCAAATATTTCAATGTAGAATTTTACCATGGAATTGAAGTAACTCAACAAAATTGAGCTTCCACAACAAATTTTTAGCCTTCCATTTCACTGCAACTAGAAAATGACACAATCAAAATGATACAATAAATAAAAAGAACATGTCGAAACGAACAGCTTTTGATCTTCCATTTCATTGCAAACAAGAGTCCCTTAACGAACATTGAGGCAAGCTAATCCTTCAATTCCATTTTGGATAATTCAAGCTTAGCTAATAATCAATAATAACGTATTGAATAAGCACTTCAACAGCAATCATAATGACCAAAAATCGCTTTCTCTTCCTCTCTAATTATTATGTCCAACCGAAAATCAAGGGGACCAACAACAAATATACAGAATTAACTGAGAAAAAAATACCATTGGCTTTAAGGATGCGCAGGTTCTTGCTTCCAGTGACGCTTTTAACCTGAGCAATACCGTGAGAGTCACGAAGAATGACACCAATCTGAGATGGAGTCAGACCCTTCTTTGTAAACTTGCAAATGTTATCCTCCACCTGATAGGGTTACCCTTTATTTTATCTATTCTATAGTTTTGGTGGAAGGATTCCTTTACTTTACTAATGCAAGGCAGTCAACTCCATTTGTTAGAATAACTTCCATTGAGTCTCTGGACCTATCACTTTTCTGTCTTTATACACTTTTGTTTGTTTTCGGAAAACAGGATTTGGTATCAGAAAATAACAACTTATCAAATAGAAACTAATAACAAGTAGTCACAAACAAAAACTCTAATAACTAGCAATGACAATCTGATTACAATCAAAATGATACAATAAATAAAAAGAACATGTCGAAACGAACAGCTTTTGATCTTCCATTTCATTGCAAACAA
>JANZXP010000171.1:36335-52695 GCA_027576715.1 Erythroxylum flavicans
ACCCTAACTCTCGATCCTTTGACTCCGTTGCTCCCTCAAGCACAAACTCAAAATAGAACTGTTGAAGATAATCAACAGTCAATTCTTCACAAAAAAACTAAATCTCTCATATTAATCTAGGAAAAAAACGAACGATTGACTATAATTTCACTCCTGCTCTGATACCATGATGCAACTCGCGCAAAGAAAACGTAAAAGAACTGACCCTCTTTTTATTGAACTATTCTACACTGTACAGGTCAGATTTACTTTATATACAAAACAAGTAAACAAGTAAAACCATCAACTTAGTTACAAAACGACTACACTTTATTAAATAAACAATACACAACTATTTACAAAACTAACCTACTCATAGTTAACATTAGTTGCCCTCTAGTTTTCATTCTATATTTTCTACATAAATTTCAACTTTATCAACTTCAGAGAACTTTGATGGCCTTTAGCAAAAACTTCTTAATTGAATGTACAGCATCAATCGTACTTTAATTGATTAGTTTATAATACCTTACAAAACTTGAATTTTATTTTAAAATATTTTTAATTCAATTGTTATCTAAAAATTCATAAATTTTTAAAGGAAGAAGAAAAGAAACTAAATTTAAATTTAAAATTTAAGACTTTAAGAATCTCTTGAAAGTTTTACTTCTTAATTATGACTTGACTATTTCTTTAAAATATAAAATTTTAATATTAAATTAATTTTTTCCAAATTATTATTAAAATTCTAAATTAATATCATATAATTAATTCTTCCATTGTTAATTTTAAGATGAATCAATATATTACTAGAATTAAGCACCTGTAGTTATTATAGTAGGACATTTTGAATATCAAATTTTGTGTTTGGTATATACCTTTTAGAGCAAGCTCAGTGGAATAATAGTCATAAGTTACTCCATACACAAATTAAGCACTGAAACAAAAAATGACCTTCCTACTAGGAATAGGTATTGGGTTTGAGTCAAATTAATAGGAATGGCAATAGGCTGGGCCAGCCTTGGGTTGCTTTTGGCTTGGCTCGGCTCTACCATGGGTTAACCAAGCGATGGTCTGACCTTCAGATTAGCCTAACTTGACTTTATTATTTTTAAATAAAAAATTAAAAAGGACATCATTTTAACAAAATAATGTCGTTCTATACCTTCTGGTAGGGTCACGGGTAGGGCCAAGTTGAGACAGTCTTAACCCCAGCCTACCTATGGCCCGTTTGGATCAAGCAATCTCAGTCTATTACCCAACCAATCCGAAGTGAAGTTGAGCTAGGCCGGATTTGTCATCCCTACAATTTAATAAAATTTCAAATTAGAATCGAGTTTGAGGGTCGACCTGAATGATTCAACTGTCTATACAAAAACGATATTATTTTAAGCTAATTTTTCAAAATAATTTCATTTTAAATTTAAGCTTATAGAAACTAATGTTTAAAACGGTATCTTTTTAGATAGACCACTTGGGACTGAACTCAGACTCGAGATGCACAGCACGAGCCTACTCTAACTTTAAGAGACGTTGAGTCACAAAATCTAAAGAGCAAGTCCGGTCGGACCAGCAATCCGACCCAATCCATTGCAATCCTCACTTGCTACAAGAAATTCTTGTTTTGCCTTTCAGTCAATACTTGATAGTGATATTGGAATTCTCACCAAAGAAGCACACAGGCGTTCTAAGTGATTGAAATATCCCAATGGAGACAAATCACCGAAATACCAGAGTAAGCAGTGACCTCCTTCGACTTTAGTTATGTCCTACGTGATCATTAGCTGTGTAAGTTTCTTCTTGGGTTGGAAGTTGGTAGGTTACTCTTATCAGGTACGACCTTTCAACACAAAGCCAACCACCGAATTTCTGTGTAGTTGACATTCTATTCTAAGACCTCTATATAATACTGTCTAGAATGGGCATAATTAACATCACCATCATTACAACTATCCAACTTCTAAGTGTCGTCACAAGAAAAGGTTTTTCCATTCTAGCGGAACCCTGTTAGAGAGACAATGGAGATTCAAGTGGAAATGATCTCTAAAACTATAATCAGGCCTTCTTCACCAACCCCTGAGCACCTTCGTCACTTCGAACTCTCTTCTGTTGATCAGGCTATGGTCCCTATTTTTATGCCCTTGCTTCTCTTCTATCCTGGAAACGCCAATAGTAACAACCTGGAAAGATGTGAACGAGTCAAGAAGTCTTTGTCCGAGACTTTAACCACATTTTATCCTTTGGCAGGACGTTTAAGAGACAACTCGTACGTAGATTGCAACGACGAGGGTGTTCAATTCTTGGAAGCCAAAGCCAAATGCACAATCTTGGATGTTCTTCAGAATCCATACGCCAATCATCTCAACAAGTTCCTCCCTGTTCAAGTTGTGGAGAGTAACAATGACATGCTTGCTTTTGTCCAGGTGACCAACTTTGAGTGTGGTGGGATGGGAATTACGTATAGCATGTCACATAAAATTGGTGATGCATTGTCCTCATTTATTTTTATCAATTGCTGGACTGCCATAGCTCGTGGTGAAGCAAATGCAATTCAACCGCAGTTAGTTTCGTCAATTTATTTTCCACCTATTGACATTTCTGATGGCGAAGCTAAAGTTGAAGCTCTCAAGGAAAAAATTGTGGCAAAAAGGTTTCTGTTCAGTCCATCTAGCGTAGCAGCTATCAGAGAGAAGTATATAAGCGGCAATGGGCAAATGAGAGGTCCAACAAGAATCGAAGCATTAACAGCTTACTTCTGGAGCAAATTCTACAAAACAACTCAGATTAACGGAACTGTCAATAAGAATTACGTGATGCATCATCCTATGAACCTGCGTTCAAGAATGGACCCTCCTCTATCAGAGCAGTGTTTTGGAAATATCTGTGTTGAGTATGCAGTTGCAAAAGCCGACATGGAAGCTGAAGATGGTTGTTATGGAATTATAACCCAAATGAGAGACGTAATAAGGAAGGTGGACACCGAGTGCGTGAAGAACCTTCAACGAGGCTACCCTTTTGTGAAATTGGCGAAAGAGAAAACAGAGAGAGTTAGACGTGAAGACACGATTGCCTTTGACTTCAACAGTTGTTGTGGGTTTCCAATGTATGAGAGTGACTTCGGTTGGGAGAAACCTATATGGGTGGGAACTGTTTGCTGGCCGTGGAAGAATAAGGTTATTTTCATGGACTCCAAGGAAGGTGGCATAGAGGTTTACGTTCACTTATCAGAGGAAGACATGGTCAAGTTTGAGAAGGACGATGAGCTTATTTCACTGTCCTCAGCATTTAATCTGGCAGGTTGCATCATAAATGGTGTTTGAAATTGAATCGAGTGGGAATTGAGGGTCTTAGTCAAAAGTGACTAAGCTATCTGACTTTGGCTGTTTGCTTTTATGTGGCACTAATGTTCATTGCCATGTTTCTACCTTAATCGTCTAAATTTCATGATATGATTGAATTGTGTAAATTTTGTTTACAACTGTTGAATTAAATTTTATAAAAAATGTTTTCTTCAATTATAATGTTTGTGTTAATTTACTCATCTTGTTATAAATCTTTCAATTTTCAACAAATATGGCAATTTGTGTTATACATTAGAAATAATAGGTAATAAAAGAGAGTCAAACATATTTTTAGTGTAATTTAATGTTATTTCTGTTATATTATTCTAATTATTATATCTTTCAACTCAGTCCTTATAATATATTAATCATTTTATATTAGAAACTTACGTGGCCTTAATGAAATTTAAGTTAGGCATACAACTAAAAATGACTTGCTTCTAACTTTAATATCACTTAGAATATTCATTAATGATGTTAAAATAAGTTTTAATATGAAGTGATTAACAAAATTCCAAGTTGGATATATAATTAAAAATGACGTGACATTAAGAAAAGTCTTAAAAGTGATTTGATTAGTATAGTTCAAAACCTATATTAGAGTATTTAATAATTAGAAGATTGAAATAAAAATAATTTTAACTTAAAGGATTGAAATTATGATTTTTTTTCCCTATTTTTTCAATATTTCCACTTCCGTTCCTTGCTATCGTACCAAAACATTTTTGGTCATAACTAATTAATAAGTACTTTGTACAACAACTATATTTAGTTGAATGGAACAACACTACTCCAGCTAATTCAAGCAAGTATAATATAAAAGTATAATATAACCATTGAAAAATGTCTTCAAACTCATTTTTGATCCAGTTTGGCTTGGTTGATACAATGATCTAAATCATTAGGCGTGTGAAGTCGAAATCGAAGCTTCTCTTAATTGAGATTAAGAACATTTTCATTTTGTGTTTGGTGATTTGGGAGACTTCGGTTCCAACAAATATAAATGGAAATGAAGCCAATATAGACTCAAACATTTTTGAGATATGAAATCCGCTGTCCCAAGCTCCATAAGATAAATTGTATTCTGCTACTGCCTAATTCTACTATTAAAATTAAGCCAAAAAAAAGATAAAATTTTTGGAGGTCAAAATGTGCCAATTAGTATTTTAAATTGTGGATTTTAAGTAATTTAAAATTACAAATTATTATAACAATTACGGATAAATTTAAATATAATTATAGATTATTATAATAATTACAGAGAAATATAATTATATTAGTGCAGATGTAATTGCAATTACGCTATGGTACCGTCAAATAGAAGAGAAAAATAAAATGATAAATTTCATATTTGCATAGAAAAATAACATTTTATTGATAAAACGTCGCGAATTGTATAATTTATTGTAGTGTACCAAGTGTGAAGAAAATTGGAGACAGCCAAAGGTGTGTTGATGCATACGTGACCCAACTCCTACACTTGAATCGTGGTTGACTTGGTGAAGTTCCAGCTACGTATTTATTTGGTGTATCGTGCGTGATCTTGTTTATGCTAAATATACACATGAGTCACTTGGCTTGTGAGTCGTTCTTGATCTATGTCTTAGTGTATTTTATTGTTGGTAAATAGGCAGATTACATGGCTTTTATTGTCCAAAAAATTGGGGCATAGTTGGAGATATATTATTGTGTGCTCGAACCTTCGTGTTTGAAAGGCATTATTGTGGGTTGAAGAATAGTGTGCATAAATTGGAAATCTAATGATGTTACCTGCATGATTATTCAGTTGCTCATCGTTTTGTGATTGTGCAGGAAATTATTCCTTGTCTTTTTGTCAAGTGTCTTCTTGAGTGTTAAGTTGTTTGTTTAATCACTATTCTTGTTTCAAAATATTGTTGAGAAAAATCTTCTATTGAGGTTAATACGAGATAGTCGTACTATTGAGTGTGAAATTCTTTCACGAGTTATGAGGACGAGGGATAGTGTCAAGGGTTGGTTGATGTCATCTCAGTAAAGCTTTGTATAAAACTATTATTGTTAGTGAAAGAATTAAGCTGGGTGAGGGCCCCGCAGATATAAGCAAGGTGTGCCGAACGACGTTAACAAATATCAGTGTTGATTTATTTTGTTGCATTTAATTCTTCTAGTTTTTGGTTATGCTAGAAACTACTGCGGCAAAATCTGAAAGTTTACGAAACTACTACACCCCTTCGAATTTTTCAATTGGTGTCAGAGCTAGTCGTCGAATTAGAACTTGGTTCATCAAGTCGGTGCAGATCTTGTTTTGCAATTATGGCTATAAGAGAAGGGGCATCAATCATAAGGCCACCATTATTAGATGGTTCAAATTATCCTACATAGAAATCACGAATAAGAGTATTCATTCAGGCACAAGGAATAAAAGCATGGAACTCTGTTTTAAATGGTTGGACAAATCATGTGACGACTGATGAAAATGGAGAAGCAGTGCTTAAAGATGCATCTGAGTGGACAAGGGCTGAAGAAAAGAGAGTGCTTGGAAATTCTCAAGCCCTGCACGGCATCTTTAGTGTCGTTAATGAAGGTCGCTTTGCTATAATATCAGCTTGTGAATCAGCAAAAGAAGTGTGGGACACTTTGCAAACTATACATAAAGGATCAAAATCTGTGATAGCCTCAAAACTTTAGATGTTGACTGTGAGATTTGAAGAGTTAAAGATGGATGAGAATGAAACCATTGGACACTTCCATGAGAGAGTATGTGACATAGCAAACAAAGCACATCAACTCCGAAAGAAGTACTATAACCTGAAACTGGTTAAAAAGACATTGAGATCATTGCCTCTAAAGTTCATACCAAAAATTGTGGCCATCAAAGAAGCCCATGATATCACTGAATTGTCTTTGAATAAGTTAATTAGGATTCTTACCAACTTTGAGATGAATTTGTTGAGGGATAATCGAGAGAAGAGCAAAGGATTGGCATTGTAAGTCGAGATTGGTAAAGTCGTGAATAACTTTAAAGATGAATCAGATGAGAATGAGGATATGGAGTTATTGACAAGAAAATTCATTAAGTGGTTAAAGAAAGTGAAGAAGGATAGATATGATTTTAGGCAAAACGATGGGAGTTAATCGAACAGTAATTTTAAACAATAAGGGAAAACTCAAAAGGGTGAAAGAAAAGTGAAGAAAATTCAATGTCATGAGTGTCAAAACTTCAAACATGTGCAAACGGAATGTGCTACCACCTTGAAGAAGAAAAAAGGGAAGTCTTATACAAGCACTTAGAGTGAGAATGAATCTGGAAGTGTGGTGGTGAAGAAGAAGCTATGAATAGTGATGTGTCAATTACTTTATACGCAAAAGTCCAGTTACTTACTTTACAACAACCAAGAAGGAAGCAACCGATGATGAAAACGTGAGTAAATAAGAAAATTTAGGAAAAAAAAGTAGATGAATCAGCTCAAAGCTCAATCTCAGATTATGACAGTGATGATAATACTTCAGATGATAAAAAGGAAGGTATTTATGAAGCTTATGAGTTAATGTATGCTAAATGGGTCCAAACATGTAAGAAAAATGAGAAGTTGAAGGAAGAAAATTCTACCTTGAAGAACACCATTCAAGACCTTAAGAAGAAGTTGTTATCTACAATAAATGAGCTTAATGAAACAAACTTGAAGCTAGTCAGTACGGAAAAGGGAATAAGAATGTTAAATAGAGGTACTAACTGAAAAGCAAGAAAAGTTGTTGAAAATTGGAAAGAATGAGACCTTCAAATCATTGGCTATAGAGGTGAATGTTCCAAGTCGAATGATGAGAAAATTGGTGCGACAAGATCTATCCAAGGAGAAATCTCAAAGAAAAATTGGAGGTTCATACCTACATGTCATTTTTGTGGAGTAATTGGTCACATAAGACCGAAATGTTACAAGTTATTATAAATGATGTTTCAAAGGGGTCAAAACCGAAAATCTAGACACTCTCCATTAAATTTCCAGCAGTAACACATGTTATCGAAGCACTCTAGGGTTAGAAAGGGTCAAGGACAAGCACAAAGAATAGTGAAGGAAAAATAAGAAATTGTCCAGATTAACAGTTAGTTACTGCATTTGAGGAAACTGTTCAGAATGAGGATAAGTCAATTACTTCAAATGAAGAAATCAACCAAACAGTTGATGACCGAGATAATGTGACGAGGAATAAGCCCAAGTTTGAATTTCTTCAAAGGGTACAAAGACTGCATGTTTTACATTTTTGAAGTATAGTGTGATTTTATTTATTAAAAAATAAAATAAAAAATAAAAAAGAGGTCAAAGGAGTTATCGTTTAGGCTTTATGAGTTTTTATTTATTTCTAAGGTTCAGTTGATTGATGTATACATGAGGCTATGCTTGATGATAGGGTTTATAAATTTGATCAGTCTTATAAAGATGGAATTGAAGTGAGCAATGATATGTTGGCATATGTATTAACTGGTAGTAAATTGTCATCTTGACTTTCTGCAATTGCACTATGTGTTTATGATTCTTCCGCTACACCTACTATTGAGTTTTATGCTTCTTTATTTTTTTGAGATTGATAGCATTGAAGGCATTCTTCGTTTTGGCATTATTTTGTCCCCAGGGGGAGACATCAAATTGTTTTTAGTGACTATTCAATTCAAGGGGAGATTTTAAGGTATCTTTGTGATTATTAGTCTTGCTTTTTAGCATCTTTTTATCCCAAGGGGGAGAAATTTGAATGATTGGATAATTGTTCATTATTGTTTCTTTGGATATTTCTTAAACTTGAAGAATTTAATGGATGTTCTTTGGAACTTGATGTTGGATTGAGGGGGAGTATTGTGACTACAATACTTATATATATTTAATTATGCGATTCAAGGGAAGTTTCTTATTTGTGACAAAAATGCCAAAAAAGGGGAGATTATTATGATATATCTTATTATTTAATTTTGGCTTTTTTGATTATTGGATATTCAAGATAATGATTAAAAATATAAATCAATAAGTCTTACTTGAATTAGATTATTGGACAGAGTTGTTGCACAAATAGAACTCTATCTTGAATGAAGATAGGTGTACATTTATTTTGGAGATATGGATAAGGCAAGATGGCGTGGGTAGATGTTGCGTGAATTTTTCCAGGTTTTGGTTTGACCACGGTGATCACTAGATTTTTCTCCTTTTTGCAACACACATGGTAATGATTTTGTGAGACTTTTTTTTTTGGAGGCTTGCGTGTGAAGTGGGTTTAAAGGGATCCAGGTCTTTGATTTACTGCTATGTGACTTTGTTCTTAACACAAGATAAGTGAGTTTTTCCAGCTTTTTAACTTGCCGCGTGGGTGATTGGGTGCTGTCTTTTTTTGTAAAAAATACTTGTGAGATTTGGTGAGGTTTTTTTGGTGAGTATTCATGGTGAATGGAAGAGCAAAAAGTGTGTTGTTTGATCTTAATATTTTTACTGCTTTAAGGGAGGCTTGTGTGTAATGTTACCAAGTGTGAAGAAAATTAGAGATAACCAAAGGTGTGTTGATGCATGCGTGACCCAGCTCCTGCACTTGAATCGTGGTTGACTTGGTGAAGTTCTTGCTAGGTATTTATTTGGTGTATCGTGCGTGATCTTGTTTCTGCTAAATATACATGTGAGTTGCTTGGCTTGTGAGTCGTTCTTGATTTGTGTCTTGGTGCATTTTATTGTTGGTGAATGGGCAGTTCACATGGCTTTTATTGTTCAGAAAATTGGAGCATAGCTGGAGATATATTATTGTATGCTTGAACCTTCTTGTTTGAAAGGCATGATTATGGGCTAAAGAATAGTGTGAGTAAATTGGAAGTCTTGTGATGTTACCAGGGTGATTATTCAACTACTCATGTTTTCATGATTGTGCAGAAAATTATTCCTTGTCTTTCTGTCAAGTGTCTTCTTGAGTGTTGAGTTGTTTATTTAATCACTTGAGTGATTTATTCACTAATCTTGTTTCAAAAGATTGTTGAGAAAAATCTTCCGTTGAGGTTAGTACGAGACGGTCGTACTATTAGGTGTGAAATTCTTTCACGGGTTGTGAGGACAAGGGATAGTGTCAAGGGTTGAGTGGTGTCGGCTCAATAAAGCCTTATATAAAACTATGGTCGTTAGTGAAAGAATTAAGCTAGGTGAGGGCCCCAGTAGACTTAGGTAAGATGTGCCGAACTGCGTTAACAAATATTAATGTTGATTTATTTTGCATTAAATTCTTCTAATTTTTGATTGTGCTAGAAACAATTGTGGCAAAATCTGAAAGTTTACAAAACTACTACACCCCTATAAATTTTTCAGTTAGTCTCTCTGCCTCCGTCATATGAAAATTTTGTAAATTCTGTTGTTATTGGAAAATATACTATTACTTTAGAAGAATTCAGGTCCAATCTTCATACCCGAGGGCTTAGGCATAAGGTATCTAGAAATATTGGAGAAAGTTCTGCAGTTAGATTGGTAGCTGCAACTTCTGAAAAATCACAAGGATGTCCTGAGAAGGGAAAAGGAAAGTGGAAAGGCAAAGGAAGTTCTAAGTCTAAGTCTAAGTCTAGATTATGATATTTGATATTCAATTGTAAATCTACGAGACATCTGTAATTACTACAAAGAACCAGGTCATTGGAAGAATGAATGTCTAAAGAAGAATAAAGCACAAACTCAACATGCTACTACTACTTAAGATGATTCTATGTGAGAAGAAAATATGGTTCTTTTAGTGACTGATCGATCACATTCAGAGAATAATTGGGTTCTGAATTCAGGGTGCTCTTATCATATGTGCCTATATTGAGATTGGTTCACAACCTATGAGGAAAAAGATGGTGGAAGCGTCTTAATAGGAAACCACACATCTTACAAGGTAATAGGCATTAGTTCAATCAAGATCAAATTGCATGACGATACAATTAGAACTTTAGATGATGTTCGACATGTGCCAGAATTGAAAAAGAACTTGATATCTTAAGGAGTTTTGGACTCAAAAGGTTTTAAGTATAGTTGTGAAGGTGGAGTACTTCGAATTACCAAAGGTGCATTGGTAATAATGAAGGAAGTCAAATATGGTACCTTGTATATTTTGTAGAGAACACCAATGATAGGTTCAACTGTAACAACTTCTCTTTTATAGCAGTCAGAATTAGATCAAACCAAGTCGTGGCATATGCAACTGGGGCATATGAGAGAAAACGGAATGACTATTCTATATAAACAGGGCCTACTTGGGGGACACACAACATCTAATTTTGGGTTCTATAAGCACCATGTTTTCAGGAAACAATGTCGAGTTCATTCTAAGAAGGTTGTGTATAAGAAAAAGGCAACATTAGATTACATTCTTGCTGACTATTGGGGTTCTTCTCACGTTTCATCTTTTAGGTGGTGCAAGATATTTTTTTGTTCGTGATCGATGACTACTCCAGGATGACATAGGTATTCATGTTGAAGCATAAAAGTGAGGTTTTCATAACGTTCAAGCAATGGAAGATTCTGATAGAGAATCAGACAAAGAAGAAGATAAAATGTTTTTGTACAAATAATGGCTTGGAGTTTTGCTCATGTGAGTTTGATGAATTCTATAAGAATGAAGGCATTGCTAGGCACCATACAGTTAGAGACACTCTACAGTAAAATGGAGTAACAAAAAGGACTAATAGAACATTATTAGAGAGAGCTCGATGTATGCTTTTTAATGCTAGATTGACAAGAAAGTTTTGAGTTGAGGTTGCAACACTGCTTATTACCTAGCGAACTATTCTCTAACAACTGCTATAGACTGCAAAACTTCTTTAGAGATATGATCTAGAAAACTAGCTAATTATTCTATTTTGAAAGTTTTTGATTGTCCTGCTTACTATCATATTAGTGAAGCTAAACTAGAACCAAGGTCAAAAAAGGGAATATTTATGGGTTATGGCACTAGGTAAAAGGTTACAGAATCTGAGCTCAATTTGAGTGTAGAATTATTATGAGTAGAAATGTAAGTTTTGATGAAAATTATATGTTTCACTCAGTTGTTGTGTCTATTGTTTTAGAAAAAGCTTATGGTGTTGATAAGCACATAGAGTTTGAAGCAACTCCAAGTAATAGCCATTCATACGGTTCATCTCTTACTAAACTGATTAAAGAACATTCCTATGTTGAATCAGAAACAAAGCACAAACAAGAATAAGAATGACCATATAACATTGCTATTGATCTTCCCCGTAGGCAGATTAAGGCTCCTTAGAGATATGAAGACACGATAGATTATGTATTGCAAGTGGCAAAAGAAGTTGTATCCCCAGATCCCTCCATATATCGCAAAGGAATACAGTGTCATAATCAGCTAAGTAGATTGCAACTATGGGTAAAGAGATGGAATTTTTTCACAAGTATCATAATTAGGAGCTTGTTAAGCTACCTAAAGGAAGAAAAGTAATTATCTTTAAACGGGTCTTCAAGAAAAAAGGCAGGAATTTTAGGTACTGAACAAGATAAAAAACACGTCTAGTTGCTAATGGGTATAGTCGGAAAGGAGGAGTTGATTACAATGAGATTTTCTCTTTAGTTGTCAAACACACTTCAATTCGAGTACTACTTGCCTTAGTAGCATATCAGGACTTGGAGTTAGAGCAACTTGATGTGAAAATAGCTTTCTTGGATGAAGAGCTTGAAGAAGAAATTTTTATGAGTTAGCCAGAGGGGTTTGCCATTCAAAGAAGGGAAGATTATGTTTATCAGCTTCAGAAATCTCTATATGGGCTGAAACAATCTCCAAGACAATAATACACGAGGTTTGATAATTTTTTGAGAAATCATGGCTACAACAGAGCTCTATGTGATTGTTATGTGTGTCACAATAAGCTCAGTGACTGTTTATACATTTACTTGGTATTGTATGTAGATGATATGCTCATTGCGGCTAAGAACGTGTCAGATATTCATAAGTTAAAACAACTTCTTGGTGCAAAATTTGACATGAAAGATCTCGGTGTAGCTCAGAAAATGTTAGGAATGGAGATTTACAAGGATCCAAAGCAACGAAAGCTCTTCTTGTCAAAAAAAATCTACATTCAAAAAATTTTATCTAAATTTGGGATGAGTAAAACAAAGCCTTTAAATACTTCTTCAGCGGCAAATATTCGTCTCTATATAGATTTTGCACTATGATCAGAAGTAGAGTTAGAGTATATGGTAGGAGTACCATATGCTAGTGTAGTAGGAAGTTTGATATATGCTATGGTATGTACTAGAACCGATATTGCAAACGCGGTTAGTGTTGTGAGTAGATATATGAGTCAACCTAAGAAAGAGCATTGGCAAGCAGTGAAGCGCATATTCGAGTATCTAAGAGGAACAACTGATGTTGGTCTCATAGATAGAGGTGATACATATTGTTTGGTTACTGGTTATTCAGATTCTGATTATGCTGCATATTTGGATAGTAGAAGATCTGTGACTGGCTATGTGTTCATATTGCATGGTTCTGTAATTAGTTGAAAGGCTACTTTACAACCTTCAGTTGCCCTATCTACTATATAAGTAGAATATATGAATTTGATAGAAGCAGTTAAAGAAGGCATTTAGTTGAAGGGCTTAGTCAATGATCTTGGGCTATATCAAAACCAAGCTATAGTGTTTTGTAACATTTAAAGTGCTATATATTTGGCTAAATATCAAGTGCATCATGATCGGACTAAGCACATTGATGTTAGATATCACTTCATCTATTAAAAAAAGAGAATCAAGGTGAAGAAGGTTGGCATTGAACACATTCCAACATATATGTTCACCAAACAAGTTCCTATCAACAAGTTTAGGCATTGCTTGGATTTGCTGAATGTTAATAGTTTCAAATAGTCCTAAGATGGAGGGTTGACAAAGACAGAGTTTGAGAAGTAATTTTTTAGATATGGGAGAAGATTCGATGCAAGGTGGAGATTTGTTAGATATGTCTTGAATCTTCGACTTATTATTCAGAGGTATTTTCAATACTTTATGTTTTTTTGTATTAGAGTAATATATAAACTCCATCTATTTTGGGGTTGGGTTTGGATGAAAAAAACTTAGCCACACTCCTCTTGTAATTCTTCCCCTTTCTGATAGTGAATTTGTGATCTGTCATTGCCTATGGATATAGCCAAAATCAATTGGGGTGAATCACGTAAATCTGTGTGTTGTGCGATTGATTGTTTTGTTTCCCTTTTCTTTTTTTGCCTGATTTTTCGTAACACTCATATAGATTGTTTAAAATGATATCATTTTAGTATATAAGTTTTAGAAAACTTTTTTCGAAACAACTTTTTAAGGAAAGAATGATACCTTACTCCAATTCCAATCACTCTAGATATAACCCATTAATTTTTAACTGGGACAAAATTACGACCTCTAGATGTGAGAGCTGTGACATTGTTTGTCTTTCCTATACCAATTACCTTTCTTTCTCAAACTAATCACTTTATAACCCAATTGCATATCTTTATTATTTCCTTACTGCGTATAATCTGAGGTCGTGATGAGCAACTTCATGTGATTGAATACCAGAATGGAATTTGATGGAAAAAAAAATGGGTAGTTTAGATGATCAAAACAGGTAATAATTGATAAGATGCCCACCTCATTAATTAAGCATTTCATAATCAACTAACTTAAACTTGTTTATCCCTGGAAGTGAGATCGGAATATTGTCTCTAATTCATCTTAATATTCACTCGCTTGAGATTACTTGCACTAATCAAGCTTTAGCTTTTATTTTGAAAAGGAATTGGCTAATTCACTTGGATATTTTTCAAAGATGTCCACTACCTATATTACAAGATTTTGTATTTCAGGATAGTTTTAAAATAACTATTTTATGTCAGATTAAAATAAATCTTAAAAAACTTTATGTAGCAAGTTTTAAATATCTAAATTAAACTGAGTTCTATTATTAATTTGATCGTAGTGCTAGTTCAACTAAAATATATTATTAAATACTTTTAAACTTCTGCATGTACTTAATAAGTGTATACATACTGTACCACTTTGCATTCCCATGACATGTTTGTTTCTTCTTCTAGAAAGCAATGGTCTGTTAGGTGATTTTAGGACTTATGTTTTGACAAATGAAGGGTTAAATACATTGGAATATTCTATAATTGATTTTTATTTCAATTTTAATATTTAAAAAATATTATTTGTCATCTTCTGATATTATTTAACTATCACCCAATCTTTTTTTGTTATATTCCATTTATTTTTATCTATTTTATTCAAAATGAAATAATTTAAAATTTTAAAATTACAATACGACATTATTTTATAATTACGAATTGGTAAGAATTTATAAAATATGATAATAAAGTTGTGCAAAAAAAGGTGATATTTTTAAAACATGAAAACGAAAAAAAATCAAATGATATAAGAGTTTAATGTAATTAACCAATAAACAAATTATGAAACCTTCTTTTATAAGAACTTGGCTGTTTATATCCCAAATTGGATATTAAGCCATTAGACGAACTCCCAACTTGAGGTGGAGATCGAATAATTTGGTGCGTGCTTATGAGAAACGTTGCGGTCCTCATGTATGAGTACAAGTTAGGTAATAGCACAACATGCATTTTGTCAAACTTGGAGCATGGCCATCTTCGTTATAAAGAAAATCCAAAATCCAAATCTAGTTTACTTAATCACAACTAAGATTGGAAATTTCGTATGGAAGTGAAGGAGAGGCCGCCCACTCTAACATGTAGCTCATACCATCTTAAATAAACAAAGAGATCATACCATGATCAACCAATGTTTGTTGAGATGACGTCCACAACCTATGACTCGAACATAAATTTAGTACCAATGTAGAACAAGTCATGAACCGAGCTAATCATGCCTTGAAGTAAAGTCACCTAAAACATATCCACTTACAATCACAAGTTGCTTGAGAAAAGATTCGTTTTGTATGGCTGGACATTCAAATAATATGCATTCAATCACTTATAAAATCACAAGTTGCTTGAGATTCGTTTGTAAGGTTGGACATTCTAATAATATGCATTCAATTACTTATTTCAAAGAAAAATGACACAATTTACCAATGTTTTAAAAATCGGACTAGAAGTTAAACCGCTAAAATAAAAGGTTTAATGTTTAAAAGATTTAACCGGTATTAAATCGTCATAAAATCAGTTAAAAATTAAATAAAATTAAAAAATTTGAAATATGGTTGAAAGAGATCATTCTTAAATTTTTCGAAGAATTTGAAGTTTAATTGAAAAAAGAAATTGTTAAATGAAAATTTATTTATTTATTTTGGTTTATAAGAACTTATTAATTTACAAAAATTGACTCATTAATTAATAAATTGATCAATTTTTAACAACAAGAGTTATTAAAACAAATCAAACCGGAAAATTAAAAATTGAACCGAAAAGTTGAACATTTCAAGATTTTGACGGTTGAATCGATCAAACTAGTTGGATTTTTTAATCATTGCAATTTGCCATCCTCTTTCCTAATTCTTTAAATAATACAAGAATTAAGTACCAAATACCTATGTTTTATACAAAATATTCAAATTACAGGTTACAACGTGCCTGTATAAAGTCAGAATCTTTAGTATTCGTTGGTTAGCATGTCTTGAAGTGTTTATACACAATCTTTTACAAGTAGAATCCAAAATTAAACTAATAGGATAAGAGGTTTAAATTTAAAAGATTTATTTGTATTAAACTATTATCAAACCAGTATATTGCACAGATGTGGAAACCATTTTGTACTAGCTGGACGCTATCGTACTGGCCAGAAAGCGAAATGGTACCGATGTCTTTGGTACTGAATGTAAATATCGGTCTGTTTCGTTTGATACCGACCGTTACTGGAGATTTTCAAAATTATAGAAACTTCTTTGCAAAATTTTTAAATTTAAAAAAAAAACTCTCCCGTCTCTCTCTCCACCTCTCTCTCCACCTCCTCCTTCTTTTTTTCAAAGTTTTTATAATTAATGATTTAGTTAAACTTTTATTGTGATTTTTTAGTTTTAAATTTTAAAATAAAATAAATATTTTTATTACTAATAATAAT
>JANZXP010000171.1:52795-73055 GCA_027576715.1 Erythroxylum flavicans
TCTCTTTTGAGATTTAAAACTTGCATCTTCTTCATTCTTTCATTGCCTTGATATAATTCTTTCAGCATATCCCAAGCGTTTTTAGCTGTTTCACAAGTCATAATTCTTGTGAAAATTGATTCTGGAACTGCAGAGAAAATTATAAATAACGCTCTCGGAGCTTTTGCTGCTTCTTCTTCATGAGCTCGTATTTAATTTAGTGTTAGATTATTTCCCAAGGCTAGTAATTATCTTTCTTCTTCGACCCATTGCCATAAGTCGAGACCTCTTAAATGAGCTTTCATCTTACCAACTCATACTTGATAGTTTTCACCATTGAAATTTAGGGTAGGAGAGTAGCTGAATTGCTAGAAGCTATTGGAAGAGTTTTTTTTGTTACTCAATCTCACGATCTCTCAAGAATCTATGGCTCTAATACCATGTTGAATTTTTTGTACATAAATGATAGAAAGAAGAGTGAGCAGAGAAGATAAGAACAATGAGATAAAGGAAACGAATTTAACTCACACACCTTAATTAACTTATCATAACAAGGCCTTGTATAAGGCTTACGTATAATGGCCAATATGGGTCACAAAAGCACTAATAAAAAACTACCCACTACTACTATCGTGACTCAACAACTTTACTGACTTCCTAAAGACTAGGATAAATAAATAACCTTACTAAATATGTGACATAAATCAAACTAATTCTTAACGTCGGGAACATTGTTGTGCAGCATGTAGTTGCAGTACCTGACCTGCAAGCAAATGATGGATGTTACGGCATCCTAAAGCAGACGAGAGAGGTAAACAAGCAGGTGAATGCGAGCCACGTGAAGAAACTGCAACCAGGCGAGGAGCTTTTGAAAATGACGAAACTGAAACTTGAGAAAGCAAGAAGAGAAGAAATAGTTGGTGCGGACTTTTCAAGCGTTGTGGGTTTCCTATACAACAGTATGTTGGCCTGCAGACAGGATATTTATTTTCCAGGATTATATAAAAGGTGGTATAGAGGCATTTGTTCACTTGAAAGAGGAGGATATGCCAAGTTTGAGATGGACGATGTGCTTGTTGCACTAACATCTCCAACTCCAGCAGGGATATCCTCGTGAGGTGGTATTTGAATGATAATGTATATCTTGCCATGTTAATTTGTACCTTAATTCATATGATTTACCCATATAATTATGATTAGGACAGATATATATCGATAGTGGCTTGGACCGAAACCAGGGTGACCTCTTAAAACTGTGATCTAATTAAATTCAACTTGAACAGTTTTGGGCCAGTACTAATCGAAATTATTTTGTTGAACTGACTTTAGTTGATTTGGATCGTTCATATCAAATCGAGTCGATCCCTCAAGCTTAAATTTGAATTTAGATCTGATCATTTTAGATTTAATCCCTTAATTTCACACCGAGATGATTTTAAATTGTCAGTTCTATTTATAAAAAAAAGGTAGTGAAGAAAGAGAATAAAGTAATTCTTTTTTAATTTTTCAGTGAATAATACAAGGTATATAGAGAACAATACATCTCTAATCACCTTCTTAAATCAAGAAGAATCTATTGATTGTCTAGGTAATAAAATCTTATTAATTCAGCTACTAATTAATAGAATATCAACTAAATTTCTATAGAGAATCAACTAATTATCTATAATTAGCTTATTATTTCTATAATATCAACACTCCCCCTCAAGTTGATACATAGATATTGATCATGCATAACTTATTTACAAAGAATTCAAATTTTTGTCTTAATAGCCTTTTGGTGAAGACATCAACAACTTATTGTGTTGTAGGTATAAATGATATGTAAATGAGTCCATTTTTAAGTTTTTCTTTTGTAAAATGTATGTCAATCTCCACATACTTCATCCAGTCACGTTGAACTAGATTGTTGGCAATATTAATAATTGCTTTGTTATCACAGAACAACTTCATTGGTGCTCCACTAGGTTCTTAATTTCTTTTATTACTCTTTTAGGCCAAATTGTTTCACAAATTCCTTGAGTCATTGTCCTATAATCTTCCTATGCAATACTTTTCGCTACAACACTTTGTTTTTTTTTTACTTTTTTAGGTTATTAGATTTCCCCACAAATATGTGCAATACCTTGAAGTTGATCTTCTATGGTAAGAGACCCTGCCCAATCTGCATCAGTGTAGACTTCAACTCTCCTTTGATCACTTTTCTTTAAGAATAATCGTTTCCTTGGAATTTCCTTTTATGTATCTTAAGATTCTATACACTGTTTCCAAGTATTCTTCATAGGGAGTATGCATAAACTAGCTTACCATATTGATAGCAAAGAAAATGTCTAGTCTGATATGAGATAAATAGATTAGATTTCCTACCACTTGTTAATATCGACCAGTATTTACTGGAAGTCCTTCCTTATATCTGATGGTTTACATCCGCTCATTCTAGTTTCTTCTAGAAGGTCCAGGATGTACTCTCATTGGGTGACTACTATGCCTTTCTTATATCTAGCAATTTCCATCCCTAAAAAGTATCTAAGATATCCCAGATCTTTGATTTCAAACACTTTTGAGAGATTCTTTATGAGAATTTAAATTTCCTCAAAATTATCGACAGTGAGGATAATGTTGTCTACATATACAATTAGAAACGTAGTCCTTCCTTTTGCATAAGTTTTTATAAATAGAGTATGATTAGACTGTTCTTATAAAAAACCTTGAGACTTACAAATCTTGTAAATCTTTCAGACCAGTCTTTTGATGATTGATTCAGCCTATATAAAGATTTTTTAGTTTGCATATCCTTTTTTCGAAGTTTTCACTAAATCGTGGGGGAGGCTCCATATACACCTCTTCTTCTAAACCTCCGTTTAGGAAGTCATTTTTTGCATCCAACTGACATAAAGTCCAATTTAGGTTAACTGCAATAAAAAACAACACTGTCATAGTATTTAACTTAGCAACAAGTGAAAAAGTTTCTTCATAATCCGTGGAATAGGTTTGGTTAAACCCTCTAGCAATAGGAATGACAATCCGGCTTGGCTCGGCCTGACCTAGTCTGAGGCCAACGGGTTAGGTTTGAGTTGACTAGGCTATGGGTAGGGCCACTAGTTGAATTTATTGGCCTGACCCACCCCGTCAAGGCTGCCTAACCTAGCCCGACCTGTGGCCCAATTGAGAGAGACAAAAACAACATTGTTTTCTGAATTTTAAAAAAATTAAATCAAGTCAGGCCACGAGCCACCCAGTCCTTGGTCAAGCTGGGCCCGGCCCATTGTTGTCCCTACCTAGCAATAAGGTGAGCTTTATGTCTTTCAAATGATCCATCAGAATTATACTTTACAGAGAACACCCATTTACATCTGACCAGTGTTTTCCCTCTCAGAAGATCAACTTTCTCCCACTTTCTATTTTTTCTCCAAAGCCCTTATCTCTTTAAAGACCATATCCCTCCACTCAGGAATATTTAAAGCCTCTTGTATATTATTAGGAATGAAAACATTGAATAATTTAGAAGTAAATGCTTGAAATGATGGAAAAAGACTTTGATATGATAAGAAGTTATACAAAGGATATTTAATACAAGTTCTAGAACCTTTCTTAAAAGCAATGGGTAAATATGAGGTTTCATCTGACTTTGGAATAGATTTTGGTTCAGGTGACACTAAATCAATAAAAATAGACTCAAACATTTGGTTGGTCTCTAATTTTTGGATTTTTTTGTTAGACTCTTGATCATGCTGTAAGTTGTCTATGCTTTTCTGTCATTCTAGATATTTTCTCAACAAGACTTTCCCTTTAAAACAATTTCAATCTTGTATTGCACACATTTCATTCTTTTCTTGAGATTGAATTTGATAAGGCACTAAAGATGAATCCTTATTTTCATTATTTGAGACACCATCAGTGTATGAATTAAGAGTATAGAAAATATCTACATCATTATCGATGTTGACATAGTCTCATTTTCTTTATGAATATCAAAACAAATCTTACTACTTGTCTCCCCCTGAAGATGAGGTAAGAGAAAAAAAGGTTTATCTTTAAAAAAGGTGACATCCATGGAAATAAAAAACCTTTGGGTTATTAGATCAAAGCACTTATACCCTTTTTTGGTGTAAGGATAACTAACAGAAACACATTTTCGTGCTTTAGGATCAAGTTTTCCCTAATTGTTGTAATGAATATGAACAAATACAATATACCCAAACTCTTTAAAAGGGAGATCATATGATAATTGAGATAAAGGAAAATTTTATTAAAATAATTAAGAGGTCTTTGAAATTTTAAGGCCTTTGAAGGTGTCCTATTGATCAAATGTGTAGCTATTAGGATAGCCTCACCCTATAAGTACTTAGGAGTATTAGTTGAAAACATCAAAGATCTTCTAATTTCTAATAGATGTTTATTTTTTCTTTCTGTTATTCCATTTTGTTGTGGGGTGTCAATATATAAACTTTGATGAATAGTATCTTTTTCAACAAAAAATTTCCTTAAAACCTTGTTGAGATATTCTTTTTCATTATCGCTTCTAAAAACTTGAATTCTAGTTTAAAACTGTGTTTGTATCATGTTATAAAAGTTTTGAAACACCCTCTCAACATCGGACTTCTCATTGAGTAAAAATAACCAAGTGATTTTAGTGTGGTCATTAATAAATTCATGAACCATCTTTTTTCAGTTATTATTTTTATTCTCGAGTGTCCCCAAATATCAAAATGGATTATAGCAAAGGGTTTTGTGGCCTTGTTAGGTTATGCTGGGAAAGATGTTCGATGATATTTAGCAATTTGACAAATTTCACACTGTAATAAAAATAGATCTTTATTTGTAAAAAACTTCATAAATAAATGTCTCATATAATGAAAACCTGGATTTCCAAATCTAAAATGCCATAACATAATTTTATTCTCATGAAGTTTTGAAATAGAATTAACACAAGTTCTCTAGGATTGGCTATTTGAGTCATATGCATTTTCGAAGAAATGGAGACCTCCAACTTGTTACCATTGTCAATCATCTTCCCCGTGTTCACATCTTGGAATTGACAATCATATGAACAAAAATTAGCTCAAAAATTTTGGTCAATAATTATTTACTAATTGAAACAAGTTGCAGGGCAATTTAGGAACATAAAGAACATTGTGAATCATAAGATCAGGGAAAAGAACAAGTGATCCTTTCTTAGCTTCTATGGAGTAAGAACCGTATTTTATTTTTACTCTTTGATTTCCTGTAAAAGGAATATAGGAAGAAAACAATTTAGAGGACTAGTCATATGATCTATTTCCCTAGAATCAATTATCTAAGAATGATCTCAATTGATACTGAAACAAGAAGGAATTAGATAATTACCTTTTTGAACTAAAGAACAGGTAGGATTTGGACCAGGTAAATTTTGAGATTGAAAAATTTTACAAATTTTCTCTATCTATTCCTTTGTGAGAGTCTGCATGCCAGAACACGTTTCTGGCCCACATTCAATAGTGTTGGCCTGAGAGGAACGGTTGTCTCTGAACTGTTTTTATCCAATTTTTTAGCTTCTTGTGAATTTTCTAACATGTTTCTTGGGTTTGGAAATTAAGTTTATAGTGATCACACCACACCTTTTTGTTGTTTTTTCTCTCACCCTCAACCTTTATTCCTTTTAACATGAGTCTATAACACTTAGCCTCTAATCTAGTGTTGGTAATCATCACTTTCCTCCTCATCTCCTCTCACCTTATTCTAAGAAAACCTCTTTAATAGACAATAAAGGCTTTCTTTCCAAAATTTGGCCTCTAACTTCTTCTAATGCTTGATTCAATCCTGCAAGGAAAACATAAACTCTATCATTTTCTTCTCTTTTTTATGTCGAACACTGCCATTTGGACAGTCCCAATCATCTTTATATCATAGGTACAATTCCTGTCACAAGGTTACAAGTTTGTTATAAAACAATGCAATGTCACAGTCTCCTTAATTGGCCTTTTATAGCTTCATTTTTAGTTTGAAATTTTCAGAAGAATTTTCAATATCAGAATACATCTCTTGAACCACATCCCATACATTTTTAGCTGTTGGCAAAAAACATTTAAGTTTTCCAATTGCAGTTTTCATGGAATTAATCAACTAACGTATGATCAAAGAATTTCGGACCTCCATATTGCCATATTTGGATCATCTAAAGCCGACCTTATTGTCTCTCTAGCCAAATACCCAAGTTTTCCTCTACCATCAATGGCCAACTTTATTATTTATGACCATTATAGGTAATTTTGGCCATTCGACCTATGATTCATCAACTGAAAAGGCAAGTTTGAGTCAAGAAGATCACATTTTTGTTGTACATTTCCTGTTATAACATTGGGATTAGTCACACTCGAACTACTAAAATCATCGTTAGAGGATGAGGAGTTTCTTTGCTGGCCAGTCATCACTAAGTGAAAGTCCACTTATGACTGATTTGAGCAAAGAAATAAAGAAATATTGTAAAAGATTTGTGGCTCTAATACCATAAAGAAAGAGGACAAAGTAAATTCTTTCTTAATTTTTCTATGAATAGTACAATGAATATATAGGACAATACAACCTTAATTACTTCTTTAAATCAAGAAGAAGCTATTTATTCTCTAAGTAATAAAATCTCATTAATTCAGTTACTAATTAATAAATCATCAACTAATTATCTATAGAGAATTAGCTAATTTAAATCTATAATAGAGATACTTAGCTAATTATTTCTATAATATCAACAGGTCGAAACACATAAACTTAACGAAAATATGACCCAACTAACTGTTAAATTTTGATTTGACCTAACTTAAAGATAATCTAAAGCCTAAAAATTTAAATTTGAATTTAAAATTTTAAGATCTGAAGTCTAATAATACTCGAACTTTTAACTTATAAGTAGAACATCATCGATTTAAATTAAGGTCAAACTTATAATAATTTTTAAGCTTAGGTCTGATCCATTAAATGATAATGTCTACCTTGCTATATTAATATTTACTTGAATTTATATCATTTGCTAATTATAAATAATATGTTATATTTCTCAAGAAATAATATAAGGAAATGTAGATTTACTAAAATTGCCTAGTTGGAAGTCAATCAATAAATTTTAATTTAACTTAATTTTATCGAATCTTGAGTTTAGATTTTTTTAAAATTTTAAGTATACCGAATCTTAAATTAATTTAAAATAATATCAATTTGGACTAGAATCCATTAGTCCAAACTTCTTCAAACTTTATACAAAAATTGAGTTTATCAAAGAGTTTAACACTTAGAACCAAACAACAATCAGCAAAAGAATTCAAATTCTAAACAAATTTGAAGCATCCTGGGTAAAGAAAAGAGTTTGTTAGACCAAACATTAGTATTAGGGTTGACAATTGATCGGGCTAAGAAAGATAAGGGCCCTAGCTTGACCCAAGGCTCAATCAAGCCTCAAGGTACAAACTTAAACCCCAATATGATTTTTTAAAAATTTTTTTGAAAATTTTAATAGAAATTTATTTAATTAAAAAATATAATATGAGAAATTAAATTAATTGAAGCTACTAATTTAAATTGATTAATAAAAATTGGGATTTTATAATGAATGAATATATAAAATATACATATATTGAAAAAAATGAATAAATGAAACCAAATTCATTAATTGAGGAGGATAAAATTATAGGAAATAAAAAATATTAATTTTAAAGTGAGAAATTCAATTAATTGAAGTTGAGAATTTTAATTGATTAATAAAAATTGAGATTTTATAATGAATGAACAAATAAAACATACATATATTGATAAAATAAATAAGATGAAACCAAATTCATTAATAAAGGAGGATAAGATTATAGGAAATTAAGAAAAAGTATTATAGATAAACTGAGAAATTCAATTAATTGAAGTTACGAATTTCAATTAAGTGAATTAATAAAAATTGAGATTTTATAATCGATGAACATATAAATGTAAATATATTGATAAAATGAATGATATAAAACTAAATTCATTAATGATGGAGGATAGAATTATAAGAAATAAAAAAGATTATATATAAAGAGAAAATTTTAATTAATTGATGTTATAAATTTCAATTGATTAAAAATTTTGAGATTTTATAAAGAATAAATATATAAAATGTACATAAATTGATAAAATGAATAATATAAAACTAAATTTATTAATGAAAGAGGATATAATTATAGGGAATAAAAAATGATTATATATAAAGTGAAATTTTCAATTAATTGAAGTTTCAAATTTTAATTGATTAATAAAAATTGAGATTTTATAATGAATGAATATGTAAAATGTACATATATTGATAAAATGAATAAGATGAAACCAAATTCATTAATAAAGAAGGATAAAACAATAGGAATGAAAAAACGATTATATATAAAGTGAAAATTTCAATTAATTAAAGTTACGAATTTCAATTGGTCAATAAAAATTGAGATTTTATAATAGATGAATATATAAAATGCGCATATATTGATAAAATGAATAAGATGCAACCAAATTCATTAATGAAGGAGGATAAGATTATAGAAAATGAAAAGAAAAATATTATATATAGTGAGAAATTCAATTGATTGAAGTTACAAATTTCAAATTTTCAATTGATTAATAAAAATTAAGATTTCATAATAAATGAATATATAAAACATACATATATTGATAAATTACATAAGATGAAACCAAATTTAGTAATAAAGGACGATAGGATTATAAGAAATAAAAAAAAGATTATATATAAAGTGAAAAATTCAATTGATTGAAGTTACGAATTTCAATTGATTAATAAAAATTGAGATTTTATAAAGAATGAATATATAAAGCGTACATATATTGATAAAAAGAATAAGATGAAACCAAATTCATTAATGAAGGAAGACAGAATTATAGGAAATGAAAAAAAAGATTATATATAAAGTGAGAAATTCAATTAATTGAAGTTAAGAATTTCAATTGATTAATTAAATTTGAGATTTTATAATGAATGAATATATAAAACGTATATATTGATTAAAATGAACAAGATAAAACTAAATATATTAATGAAATAGAATATAATTATAGGAAATTTAAAAATTATATATAAAGTGAGGAAATCAATTAATTGAAGTTACGAATTTAAATTGATTAATAAAATTGAGATTTTATAATGAATAAATATAATAAAACTTACATATATTGATAAAATCAATGAGATGAAACCAAATTCATTAATGAAGAATGATAGGATTATAGGAAACCATAAAAGATTATATATAAAGTGAGAAATTAAATTAATTGAAGTTACGAATTTAAATTGATTAATAAAAATTGAGATTTTTATAATGAATGAATATATAAATTTTATATATATTGATAAAATTAATAAGATGAAACCAAATTCATTAATGAAGAAGGATAGAACTATATGAAATGAAAAAAAATTATATATAAAGTTAGGAATTCAATTAATTGAAGTTGTGAATTTCAATTGATTAATAAAAATTGAAATTTCATAATGAACGATTATAAAAAAAAACATGCATATATTGACAAATTGAATAAGATGAAATCAAATTCAATAACATATATATATAAAGTGAGAAATTCAATTAATCAAAGTTATGAATTTCAGTTGATTAATAAAAATTGAGATTTTATAAAGAATGAATATATAAAATAAATATATTGATAAATAAATAAGGTGAAACCAAATTCATTAATTAAGGAAGATAGAATTATAGGAAATAAAAAAATTATATAAAAAGTAAAAAATCCAATTAATTGAAATTACAAATTTTAATTGATTAATAAAAATTGAGATTTCATAATGAATGAATATATAAAATGTATATATATTGATAATTGAGTAAAATGAAACTAAATTCATTAATAAAGAAGGATAGGATCATAAGAAATTAAAAAAAGATTATATATAAAGTGAAATTTTCATTTAATTTATGATAAGAACAAATTTTGTTAATTAATGACATAATTTATAAAAATGATTATCCAAAATTTTTAAATGATACAATTTACAAAAATTTAAGCTAAAATCAAGAAATAATGTTCTAGACTGGGGGCTGTCAGAGTGCAGAGTGGAGACTAGAGAGAACAACTAATCGTTGTAATCAGAATCGTCAATAGTTTGCATCACTTCTTGTATAAGTAGTAACATTATATTTAGGTACTATAATATTAAAATTAAAAGAAAACTAAGCACATAAGTAATTAAATATATCTTCATCATCAAATATTTTATTAAAATAATGTCCACTTCATTGATAAGTATAATTATGTGTATGACTAGTCACCTCCGCATCAATTACTTTAGCTATATTAATATACAAATTTTAAAAAAACAATATAAGGTAAGATAAAATAAAAAATAGACAAAATTGATATGCCAAAAAAGAAAGAGTTTACCTTTAATATCTTCATTATCTAACTAACTTTAGGTACATATAAGGGCTTTTACAATATAAGGATGAAGTCGAGTATGATGAGATTAATAACCCGACTACCAGTGCTAAAAATAGGCTCAAAAGCAGCAATAGATGATGGAATTGCACAACTCTTACTATAACAATACGTCGAATTGTACACTTTCAACTTTAGCCACACAATCTTCTATCAAATATTTATCTAACTCCATCATATTATATAAAGTCCTAGCTCTTTTTTCTTTTATGAATTTTGTAAGTGAAAGTAACAAACAATTTTTAGAAGATGAGCCCAAACCTGAAACTAAAATCGGAATTGACAACCTAAACTACTGTGATTTTGAACGTGAAATTTTTCCATTATGAGTTAATAATTATTAAACAAATCATACCATAATTATTTAGTGACATTTACATGATCTTGAGCCCAATCACCATACAACATATTATATATAAAATTAATCATCTCTAGCTTATATCTCGGGTCCAATACAGATAAGATTGCAATAGTATGTCTAATCATATACCAATAGGAATTTAGTTTCTCTATCATTTGTTGTACCATAGCCTGAATACCTTATTGAAATCAAACATCCAATCAGATAAAACTTTCTTTATCTTACACATAATGCTAAAGCAATAGTATAAAGTTGGATATTTTATTCCTGATAACAATTCAGTCATAGTATAAAATAATTCTAACTTTGTACAAAGTTCTCTAGCCAACTCCTATTGGTCTTCTGTAGGCATGCAAGTGTATTGAGAATCTCTTTGTCTTAGTCTGGTAAACATATTGGATTATCAACTCCAACATCTTAAAGGTTAAGTTCCTTCTAGTTAGACAATCTAAAACTAACTTCTTCGTCCTTGGAATGCAAAGTAATCGTACAGATTCTTCAAAATTTTCACCTCTTTTAAATGTTGCACTCCAATTTACTACACTATTCCAAATCAAATCTATTGCTTTCTTTATCATCTCCAACCCAACTTTCACAATCAAATTTAGAATATCTGTAGAAACAAAGCATACGAAATAACCTTCCACCAACCAACAAGCTCCTAACAAGTATCTTATTCTTTAACTTTTCAATCATAGCATCATTCATGCTACAATTTTTTATTGTTATAGTGGACAATTTGGTATCGATATTCTATTTTATCAAATAGTGTCCTACTACGATCGTTTACCTTTCATTTGAATATAGTTTTGTCACATAAATGAACCTACCACATAAAAATATGATCAACATCAATCATAACATAATCAAAAGGTAAATGATAATAATATTAAAGAACATAAATTACCTCAAAATTTTATTGCATAGAGTCTAATTATTGTCAACATAATATCCTGTTATTGCCATATATTCCTTTTTTGGTTATCGGTTGTCCACGTGTTTGTTGTAATGGCAATCCGTGCTTCAATACTCAATAATGTTCTTAAATTTTCTTTCTTCTTATCCTCGTATATCTTCATAATGTCCTTCTTTAAAATATTCTAAGTTGGAACCTTGAAGATCGTTTGCAGTGAGTTGTAAAACACCCTAAATATTTTAATATCAACTGTATATAGTGCATGTTTATCACCAATTACCATAGAAGCAATCAAAAATCTTGATTTGTTGCAGTTAAAAGATGTTGCAGTCATTTCATTCTTTCCACTCATAAGGCTAGGGTAAAGAGTGATTGACCTTCTAATATGATCTTTTGTCTATTACACGAATCCACATGTCTCTTTAAATGAGATGTTTCACCTTTTCAACTCCCAACCAACATCTTGTAACAGTACTTATATTCGACCTTTTCTACTATGTCCATTGATCTAGTTTTATTGATGTGATTCTAAAATTTATTTTTCAATTGACCTGGAATTTTATCTTCATTTGGACCGAGATTAGAAGTTTCCACTTCTATCTCCTATATCAAATTACAACTCTCTAATGAAGGAATATGCTCATCTATATGAAACAATCAATATATAAATATATATGGTATTTACAATCATAATTGATAATTCATAAACATGGGAGAGAATAGGAGACCATAGATCATAATCATATATTTAAAGTGTATCAATGACTTACATGGTCACATAAACGGGCACACAACACCCAAATGTGTATGTGTTTACACAGTCATATACGCAGACGTGTATGTAATCATGTAAGTCGTTGTGAAGTTTTTGTGTATGCTTACACGATCACTTACACAAACGTGTATGCGACTATATATATCACTTAATTATACTTACATGACCACATACACTGGTGTGTATATCACCATATAAGTTCTCAAAACTTCATAGTCACTTATTGTAATTAAATATAGTATGTAGATTTACTTATATGACAGTCACATGCATGCTTTTGTTGACTTGACATCGATTTCTAAGGATACAAGATTATCAATCCATAAAGTTTTAATTGAATTAAAGATGAGAATATGTTAGGAAAAAATGAAAAAGAAATCATTCAACTAAAGGAATTGTAGGTTTTAATCATCAACTCCAAATGTTAACATTATTCAGGGCAAAATCTATGAATTAACTTTCCAAATTTTTATAAATCTTAAATAATAAACTAACAATTTCATAATTTTAAGTTAACTTAATTTAAAACATTTATTTATAAAATAACTTTTATTTATATAAAATTTAATACATTAATTAAAGTTTTTGTTATTATATGAATAAGCCATTATTATCTTTATTATACATCAAAATGTTAAAAGGATTAATTTACAAACATCTAAACCTTAAAAACGTATTAAAACTTTTAAGGGTAAATTTATACTTTTAATTAAATTATTAAAGAGGAAAATTTGTAAATGAGATTAATTTGTATTCAATATATTTATCAATTTCACATCTATGCGGCTATAGTTGACTACTTCAGTCCATATATTCCAAGCATGGTTCTAATTTTTGTATCTTCCTGGTTGGTATCGGTTGAAAAACAGTATAAAAAAATCATAATACTGTGCTGACTTTAGGTATCGGTTGATACCAATCTTTTTGGCTGATACTAGCCGTACCAACTAATATGCAAAATACTAGTTTGAGTAGTTAATTTTAAAAACTAGAGGACTAATTTGTACAAAGAAAAATCCTTAAATCTATAAAGTAAGACAAAGTTCCATAATTCTAACCCTAACGTCGCATCTGTTCTCTCAGCCTCTGGGGTGGACTCTCGTTAAAAAAATTGTGCCACTTCTCCTCAGTCCTCTGCTCATCTACTGTCTGCTGCTACTCCATGGTGTGGTCTAGTCAACTTTTGTCATAGGCACCGTCTCAACCTTCGCAGTCCTTACAGGCACACAGTGGCACAACCTATCGTGAATACATGAACACACAGGTCATCAGTCCTGTACAGGCTAAGTTTCCTCTATAGTCAACAGTCGCACATCCCATCGTCTAGCACTACATAGGCGCTATTCACCTTCGTTCTTCATAGTCAACAGTCGCACATCCTATCTCCCTACCCTACATAGACGCACACAAATCAATGTTCTCCTCAGTTCCTCCATCGTGGTTCTCTATCATCCCCTATCATCCTCTGCCATCCCAAACTCAAGGTTGCTAGTGCTATATTAAGATATTCTATTATATTTTTGGCATTATTTGTATTTTAATTTATTTGGGATATCTCTTGTAATAAAGAAGTTGATTTGGTATAAAATTCTTCTATATCTTCTGTTACAAAGATGTTCGTTTGATATAGGATTCATCTATCTTGAAATATGTAGAATTTTTAGAAGTTAAGATAGGGTGGAAGGAAGGAATTTTAAAAGAGGTAGAATCCTAAAGAAGGGAGGATTTACTGGAGACAAACATGCATTACATCAACGATCTTAGTAGCTACATTTTGGGGTGCTTCAGTGATTAATTATATGTTCTATTATCTATGATTTTTAGGGCAGTTGTGTGTAAAGGTTTTGGTCGATAAACTACAGAGTATACAATAGACCTTTTGTTTTTGAAGACTCTCCATTATTATTTTATTCTTGATTTAATCACTTAACATATTTATTTTTTTATCATTCATTGTTTCAAAATCTTCTGTTAAAGTTAGCATAAGGTGGTCATGTTATTGGGTGTAAGATAACTTTCGAGGGTCTGAGTACGAGTGGATAGTGTCAAGGAGTAAGTAATGTCAGCTAAATAATAGCCTTTTGAAAGCCTATTGTACTTCGATGAAAGTTAATTAATCTGGGTAAGGGCTCCGCAGACGTAAGTCATGCGTGCTGAACTGCATTAATAAATTTCTTGTGTTAATTTATTTGTTGTAGATTTAATTTTTCTACTTGTGATTAGATTATGAAAATCGTAGTTGCTTACCTAATTACCTTCTGATAAGCAACTACTAAACTTAGTTTGAAGCAACTGCAGCAGAACAGGAATTTTGCGGAACTTCAATATTGGGTTTTTCATGCTAGATGTCAATAGTGGATTATGTAAATATGTGTTGTGACTAACACAGACAAAGACCCCTAACTCCAAAGCCTTAAGCCCTAAGCCCTAAGCCCTTACGCATTCTATCTTTGTATTGGGTTGAGTGTTAAGTTGTTTTGTTTATTGACTTGTGTTGTGGATTTATGTCATATGTGATATTGTGAATTTTTCTGTGTTGTGTAGCTTGTGCTAAGTAACCGATCTATTGACTCATGAAGTTGTGATTTGTGAATGTCAAATTTGAGTTGAGGAATATGGATAATGGAGTTATGGAGTGGATTTAAATTATTATTGTTTTGGAAATTGGGCTTGGAATTGGATCTAAAATTCTAAATTCTAAAATACTATTAGGTTCTCTCATTTTTTTAAAAAATTTGTGTTTTTTGCTACAAATTTATCTGCGTTAATTCAAGTTAGTGAATAAAATATACGAAAGATTAAAACTAGTAACAAATTCATATTTCATAGTGAAGAACTAGAAAATGGAAAAGTAAAATTATTTTGTTAACAACTTGAGTTGTCATAAAATGGTTTATAAATTGAATTACGATATTGATTAATATATAGTTAAATTACATCATCACTTATCAAATAAAATGAGTTATAGTTGTGCATTTATAATTAAATTATTTAATTATACAAAATGACTTATGATCATTAATTTATATTTAATTTATTTAATTATGCAAAAAGTGTTATAGTTGTAAATTTGTTATTGAATTATGCAATTAAACAAAATGAGTTATAGTTTTGTTTATTGCTAAATTATGTAATCATACAAAATCAATTATAATTATGATTTTATGGTTGAATTATGTATTCATATAATTATAGTTGTGAGTTTATGTTTGATTTATATAATACATAAAATGGGTTATAGTTGTGAACTTATGGTTGAATTATGTAATCATACAAATTGAGTTATAATTATGACTTTATGGTCAAATTATGTAATCATACAAAATAAGTTATAGTTATAACCTGTGAGTTTATATTTGAGTTATTGAGCACAAAAAACGAGTCATAGTTGTGGATTTATTGTTGAATTATGTAATCATACAAAGTAAGTTACATTTGTAAATTTATTGTTGATTTATATAATTAGACAAAATGGATTATAGTTGTGAATTTATGGTTGAAATATGTAATCATACAAATTGAGTGACAGTTATGACTTTATAGTTGAATTATATAATTTTAAAAAATAAATTATAGTTATAACTTTCTGGTTGAACTGTACTCACACAAAATGAGTTATCATTATGAGTTTATGTAATAACACAATATGAGAATTTATTTGATAGAATGTGTTTAAGTATCAAACTCTATTAAGAAATCATTTATATAAGTTCATGAAGTTCACTTGCATGTGTATATCATATAATTGTTGACAAATTATTATTGTTATATTTCTTCATGTTATGTTACAAAACTTTATTTTGATATGAAGTTATTATGTTCATTTATTTTTATAGATAAATGGAAGGAAATTCAAGTACTCCTGATAATTCAACTACTTCAGGAAGATTCGATGATCCAACTTGGGTTCATGCTAGATTGGTACATAGAATGAAGAACCATAGCATTTTTTGTATTGTAACAATTATTTGAAAGGTAGGGGAATCTCCAGTTTAAAAAAGAATTTAACTAGGGTCAAAGGTGATGTGGAGCCTTGTAAGAAAGTGAGTCATAATGTGAAATGACAAATAAAGACATTACTTGAAGAGTATCAACGTGAGAAAGATAGATGACAAAGATTGAACTATGAGATTGGTAGCAAAATTTCTTTTGATGGTGGTTAGGATGATAGTAGAGATGCTAAAGGTGGTAGTATTCTTACATAACAAGAAGAGAATGTTGCACCTGATGTTAGAAAAAGAAGAAGATTTGTGTTTGATTTTTTTCACCATGAATAACTCCTGAAGCTTAGCCTTTAGTCTGTAGTGCCTTACAATCTAGAGAAGAGACTCATAATGTGAACATGACAATAGCTAGATGGTGGTATGATTCAGGTATAGCATTTATTTTTGTCAAGTCTTATTATTATAAACATATGACGGATGTTATTGCCTCTTATATTCCAAGATACAAACCTACTTCAATTGATAAAAACAAAGGTAATCTTCTAAGAAGCTATATTTATGAAACAAAAAGTTATTTAGATGAAAAAAGAATGACTTGGGATACTTATGGGTGTTAAATCATGCGGGATGGTTGGATAAATGGAAGACAGAAGCCTATTATTAATCTTTTAATTTATTCTGCAAAAAGGAAAGTGTTTTTTTAAGTCTATTGATGAATCTAGCCTTGTTAGGAATGTTGATACTTTGTTTCAGATATTTAATGAAGCTGTGAATAAGGTTAGGCCAGAAAATATTATTCAGTTCATTACTGATAATGATTATGCTTATAAAGCATGTATACTTCTTTTTATTGGACCCCTTTATGCTGCTCAATGCATTAACCTAATGTTGAAAATATAGGAGGCGCTAGATATTTTCCTATTATTGATGAAGCTATGAAAAAGGCAAAAAAGGTAACCAAGTTCATCCACAAATGTGCATAGATCTTGAATTCAATGAAAAAGAATTTCACCAATGGCAGTAATTTGTGTCCTCCTGCTATTACAAGATTTACAACTAATTTTTTATCACTTTAGTGTTTTATTCTAATGAAAAAGGATTTGAGGCAAATATTTACAAGTAATAAGTGGGTTTTATCCCAGCATGCTAGATCTAATGCTGAATTGAAGGTTTATAGAATTATACTTGAAGATTATAAATTTTGGTCCTAATGCCAATTTGTCATATGAGTTTATGAACTCTTGGTAAGGGTACTTCGCCTAGCTAATAATGATGAAAAGGAAAAAAGTTATTTTTACGATATTATAGAGAGGGCAAAGGAAACAATTAAGGTTAATGGAAAAAATAGGTCTTCTTTGTATAGACCTTATTTTGTAGTTATCAGTGAGAGATAAGAAAGACAAATTTACTTTGTTGTTTGTGGCTATAGTATTTTTGAATCCTAATGTTTATTTCAGATCAAGTTTTACAAAGAAAGTTAAAGTTAATGAAAGAATGCTATCAACTATTAAAATAATTGTTGCCCATCAAATGATGCAATCTCCTAAGCTCACAATGGAGATTTATAAGGATGCTTTTAGTGATTTTTAAATGTCCATTGTTATTCGTTAAAGAGACAAACTTAATCCAAATATATATTTTTTGTACTTTTATTACTTTTTGAAAATTAATCATCACTTTTTTATTTATAATGTTACTTTTAATGTCTTATAGTTTCTTAAAAGTGGTGTTTCAGAATTGCAAAAGTTTGTAACTCAAATTCTGAGTCAATGTGTGAGTGCAACAGGGTGTTAAAGGAATTGAAGCATATTTGAATTCATTCATTCCAAGAAAAGAAAAAGGTTATAACACAACAGATTGAACAACTTGGTCTTTAATCGATACAATTTAAAGCTTTAGGAAATATATGTTATTATCATTATTAAGTTGAATACAATTTCTTATAATTTTTTAATAATTTAATTTTATTTGTTTACTAAGATTCTTAATAGAACAAGTAGTTTTGAATATCTAATTTGTCTTAACTATATCTATCTTTTAGCGCATTGGGTTTTAGAGGAACTAAGTTTGATAAATGAGAATAACTTGGAAGGTAATCTTGATAGAAAAGTATTGACATAATATTTAGAGCAATAAATTTGAATGATGGTGATGATGAGAATCCTCTCAATGATGAGGATTTTGTACTAAATGAGAATTAAGTTCAATATGATTTGAGTGGATATTCAATTGAATAAAGTTTTAGATTTTCATTTCTTCTCTTTTTTAATTTCACCTATATTTGATGTATATGTTAAATTCTATATATGCAGTATAAATATAACTGCAGAATTTTTACACATAAGGATAAAGACAAGTACTAGCTAATAGACGGGATCATCAACTGGATCAAATCAGATCAGCTATTGTTGCAAAGAACGTTCAACACACTCTTTCACCGAAAATGAAACATCGATGGCCATTATAAGTAGATGATAATATTGGTCTGGTTTCTTTTTTGTAATGTTAGTGTTCTTAATTGTAGGCTTAGTAGCCTATAACTCATTGTAATGTTGTATTATTGTAGGCTTACTAGCCCATAACTCGTTGTAATGTTATATTAGCTTCACCTATAGTTAATGCAATTCATTCACTTTTCAAAAATATATATAAATATAACTGTAAATGTTTTTATTTCAAGTTTCACTTTTAGTTGGTTGTTTCCTTGGCACGAACACTTGCTATGATACTTGGAGAGTCATGGATCTTTATTATTCTTTTTATTTAATGTTTTAATGTAATTATTATTTATTATATGATGAAATTATAATATTTTAAGTACTTTGTATTATCTTAATTTGATATTTGTATGATGATTAAATAATAATTTTTCATATTAATTATGGTTATTATATATATGTGAAATATGTGAAAAGTAATATTAATAAAAATAAACAAATTGTTGTTATTTCAAAATTTTATTGTTATGATTTTGGAGACAAAACTAATATAATATTATAAATTATTTAGTAGAATATATTAAGGACTATTTTATAATTTAAAAAAAATTCAATGTCTATTTTATAATTATAAAACATTATTCAAAACAATATCTAGTATTGACCAGTCCCAGTATAATATCGTATCAGAATCAAATCTGATACCGGTATCGATATAGTATTCATAACATTGATTCCACAATGTTCCATGTCCTACTTGCATATTATATAAAACTACTCACCAAAAAATAACATAAGATCCAATGGCTGTTTAGAAAGATAAGACGAACCTCTCTCTCTCTCTCTCTCCCTAATTTAGAGTAAAAAGGACACAAGAACATCAACCCCACTAGGATTAATCAATGGAGCAAAATATTTGTAAATTAGTAGATATCAAGTATTTAAACCTATAGTGGTTTCCTTGTTAAATAATAAATTGAAGTTTCGGATCTTGGGAAATATTAAAGGGTGAGATTAGGTTTCAATTCACGTTAATCCATAGTTTATTGTCCTTATTCTCAAGTCAACAAGCATTAATTGATTTGCATGTTGTATATAAAGCTGACAAATAACTATATCGTGTAATACCGCGAACTACAGACAATTAACGTATAGAGTTTCTCTAATCTCTTGTTCAATGGCAGAAGACATGAAGCTCGAAGTGGAGCTGCTCTTCCACGATATAATCAAGCCAACTTGTCCCACACCCCAACACAACCGATATCACCAACTCTCATGCATCGATCAAATGATGGTTCCAAGTTACATGCCATGCATCCTTTATTATCCTGCAAATGACAGCAAGACAAAGAAAGAAGAAACCTGTGACAGTCTTAAAAGATCGTTATCTGA
>JANZXP010000171.1:81709-108896 GCA_027576715.1 Erythroxylum flavicans
ATGTCACTATACATTATACACTCCTAAACATGGCAATTTACCAATATACCCTTCCTATTGGTGAGGGGATGTTACAAGGCACCCCATTCGTATCCTTTCTTTTATGTGTTTTTTTAGCAATTTTCTTTTATTTTCGTTTTTAGGTTTAATTCAGTTCAGTAAGGAATTTTAATTCACATTTTTATTTCTGTCATTTTAATTTTCATCTTTTCTTTTTAAAATTAAAAAACGAAAATTAAAAAAATAAAAAATGAAAAAATTTAGAATTTTTGGCTATTTCATGCTGCCCCCTTGATTTCCCCTTCTCTTTTTCCCCTTTTTGTTTTCATAAACTTTCTCCTAAATTTTTCAATTTTACTTACCGCACATCATCACTCATCTTAGACTTTCACCACCACGTGCCCGCCACTAACTCACATCACTCCTAGCTTTCCTTGCCCACTCACCCATTAACCCTCACTTGTGATTTTGGTGTTTGCGTTATTGTTTTCTTCTTTTGCAAGTTGTCTTCCATGAAATTAGCACAATGCCCAAGAAGAAAAGTGACTCCCGCAAGCTACCCATGTTGGATCCCGCCTTTAGAATTTTTATATTTTTATTTTATGTTAATTATTTTATTAAATTATCTAGCATGAAAATAAATTAAAATTTATGAATTAGGAATTTTTGGAGTTTAATAAGGTATATTTTGAATTTTATATGGTGGTATGGACTAAAAGAAGTAATTAAAATAGAGTGAAGGAGTTAATAGGAATTTCCTAATAAAGAAAGGGTAAATTAGTAAAAATACAAGAAAGTTGTCTTAAATGAATAAGACAAAGAGGAAGAAGTTGTGAATTAAGAGGGTGTGAATGAAAAGAAGATGAAGAGAATAAAGAGAAGGAGAATTATGAAAATACTTGATTAAGGAAGGGGCAAAATGGTAAAAACACAAAAATTTGCATTAAATTGAATAGGACAAAGAAGAGGAGAGACATGAGTTATAAGAAAGAAGAGAAGAAGGGAAGAATCGTGAATTATAAGAAAAGAGAGGAAGAGAGTCGTATAGGAGAGAAGAAGAAAAAGAAAACAAGGAGAATAAGGAAGAAGAAAGCAAGGAAAAGGAAGAAGAAGAGCTTTAGCTAAGTCTTTTGCTAGGAAGGTAAACTTTCTTATTCTTTAGTTTTTATAGAAGAAAGAGGTAGGTTTTATGTGAAGAAGATGTTAAAGGAAGTGGAGAGAGAAAATAGGGTTTTGTTAATGATGAAGAGGAGGAAAGAAAGAAGAAGAATAGAAGGTTAATGTTAGAACTTAATTTTCTAGCTAGATAAAAATCAAAAAGAGAATAAGTATGAGTTTATTCATGATAGTTAGGTTAAGGAAAGTTTTATGTGTGTGTGATGAAATGAAATATGTGTGTTTTTAGGGAACCGGGAAGTTAGACGCCAAGAGCGAGAAGAAGAACAAGCTTGACTTTCGAAAATTTCAAGCTAAATAGGTGGGTAATATATTTATAGTTGTGATGATGAACTACATTGTTTATGTGCATGTAGGTTGTTTTATTCATGGTGAGTGTGAGTAATATGTTATGGTTTAGTGATGATGAGTTGAAATAATTGGGTGTATGTATGTTAAATATGTATGTTTTGAACCATTGTGGATGTGGGAAAAATATTTTGTGAATGTGTATTGTGTTGCATTGTGATAATTTTAATGACCTTGTGTGAATGGAAAAGAAAAGAATTATGAAACATGAAAGCATGAACACAATGTAGAATGTATGATTATGGAAAATCTGTTATGTGGGCGAGAGAGAAATCTGTTTCGTTAGTCACGTGCACGTCGACCTATAGCCTTCTCCCGGCTGCCCGCTTGTGGCCACGAGATCCTGAGAAATCGGACTCGTTTCGTTTCACGATGTAAACTTCGGTTTTGCCGTTTCGTTCCACGGAACTCTCGAGCCATTGTGTGTGCATTGCATCTTCGAGCATGTTAAGTAGTAATGTACATTGAATGTTGTGATTGACAATAATTTTCAGCCCATTTATGTTGTGATAATATGTTGTGTTATGCATGATTATTATGTGGTATGTAGTTCATTAGCATTGACTATAGGTATATTAGCCACTGAGCTGTTCAGCTCACCCCAAAATTTTCTACTCCTCAGGTGAAGAACCAGCAGATCAAAAGTGAGCCTTGTAAAGTTTTGGCATAACTCCAAAGACTTCAAATTTTGTAATTAAGTTAGTGTCAAACACTTTTAGATGATCATGGCAGCATGTCAGCATGAACATTGTAGTATGTATTTTGCGATCATGATATTGTATGTATTCTGCTATTGAGATATAGTTGTGACATTATGAAATATGTAACTTTTTGATGTTGTGAATTGATAATCATATATGTATCCAAAATTTTATCCCATGAGATTAGTTGTGTGCTGAATGTTGGGAGGTATTGTGATGGTTTGGTTGTGATAAATTGTGTAGCAAAGGAGTTTGGTATGCAAGACAGCCTATGTTGGTTCTGGTCCTTTGAAATTTGGGTGAGTATTGTTTGTGTTTTGATGAGTGAAAACAGAAAACTTGGTAAAAACGTGATCTGATACTTTGAGGAATAAACTGCACTGATTTAGGCAGAATTGGGCTTAGTGATCTACATAAAAGTTGTAGATTATCCTTTTAGCTTTCTATTGCTATAAAGATCAAAACCTTTGGACGTCAGGTGTAGAAGTTATGACCTTTTTAAGGTAGCTGTGTTTGTGTACAATTTTGTTTAATTGAAGTATAAATTAGGCTGAAATGGTAACTTTATTTAGGAAATTAAACTGAATCAATACAGGTCGAATTAGCTAAAATTGTCTTCATAAAAGTTGTAGATCTTTTTCTTAGCTTTCCAATGATATACAGTTTGCAATTTTTGGATTTCTGGATTGAAAGATATGTTGATTAGAAGTAAGGATGTTGAATATGGGAAAAGTCACGATCGTGAGGGGTGCGATCGCGGCTGTGCGATTTATTCGCCAATTCGCGATTGCGACAAAGGCGCCCAATTTGCGATCGCGACCAAGCTGCAATCTCGACAAAGGCCCAAAATTTGCGATTGCGACTCATTCGTGATCGCGACCGGCCTAATTGGCCAGATTCGCGGCCGCGACCAAGTTGCGACCGCGAGCCTCCCCGTTGGGTATTCATGGTCGCGATCGTAACCTAGTACGATCGCGACCTGCTACATTTTGTTTAATGTCGCGATCGTACTATGGTACGATCGTGACTTGTGAAATTTTTCTGTCTCTCTCACGGGCGTGAGAGAGAAGTCACGCCCGTGCCTATGTCATTTTTGAAATCCCAGATTATTTCAATATTAACCTAAGTTGTAAATTTTTCTTAATCACCTAAATTAATTATTCTTTGTTCCTTTTTGGTATGGAGAAATTTTTATAAATTGTGGGGAAATATTTTTACTTTTTCTATGAATTTTCTTTATTCAAAAATCATTATTATATATTCCTTTTAAATAGATATCCTTGAATAAATTGTGTATTAATTATTTAAATTAAAATTACTTGTTTTCGAATAATTTAATTTTGTCTATATTTGTTCTACGGTCCCACCACAGATTTTTTTCTTTCCTAGTATTTAATTAAAATTTCAATGTTATAATGTATTCTATTTTGTTGCATGTTTCCAAAATACATAATTAGAATAAATTCAAATAAACTCCCAATGTGACACATAGTCGCCATAAAATCTGTATGGGGACCCAAGGCCAACACAGAAACACAAGTATAAGAAAAACGTAGCACTTCATTAAAAACAAAAGGATGGTCTGCGTGAGTTAAAGGAAAGTAGAGACATACACACTCTTTAGTCTTCACCAGTATAAATACATATATTCAGTCACACAACCAATATGACACATACAAAATCATCTATTTGTTTCGAGTGAGAAAAAAAATTGAGAGTGCTAAAGTACTTTCTAAGAGTACTAGAGAGTTTAGAGGGAAACTCTTGTAGGTGTTGAAAAACACTCACCTTTTGTAACCTTTCTTTTTTGAAGCTAGTGGAACCACCAAAATGTGAGATTGATCCTTGGATGTAGATAGCTCAAAGCTATCAAACCAAGTAAAAACATCGTCTTCTTTATTTTTCTGTTGTTAGCATTTCTGCAAAATCAAAACAGGCAACGCAATTCTTTGAGAAAAAGAAAGCTGAAAGAATCAAAGATCTTAACAACAGGCAAACATAAGAAAACGTTATCATCATCATCATCATCATCATCACCCAGTTTGAAATCCCGCAATAAAGCGGAGTCTGGGGAGGTCTGATAGTACGCAGCCTTACCCCTATATAATAGAGAGGCTGTTTCCGATAGACCCATATGCAAATGTGCTAATGAAAACGTGATGCAGGCTATAAAGGGTAAAAGGGGAAACTAGATAAGTTAAAAAGATGGTGGAAAGGAAGTAAAAAACACATACATTAGGATAGGGAAATAAATTCGAATATTAATAAATAAATAAATAAAGAAAAATAGGAAAGGAAATAGGAACAAAGGACATACCTAATATGGAGCCTAGCTCTACTAAATACCTGATAGGCTGCAACAGATCGGCTCTGCTCGTCGCTATGTGGGCTAGGAGTTCTGGCGCTGCTACCTTGTGTGTATGACAATCCTACAGGGTTAGACATTCTTGTTGGATCGTTTCCGTACACCTGTATATGACTCTCAAACTAGAAAAGGCAGATTTAACTTCCTACATGATGAATAGAGTGTGCGAGCATGACAGTAAACTCTCGTAATACACTTACTCGACTATCTTGTCGTACTTTAAAGAGTTTCCCTTACCCTTATCCTATCCCGCCAAAATTTTCTATATCTGACTAGTTCCACTATAAAAGCTAACTCTGACATATCTTTCTTAACTACTTCCCGCCAAGTCTTGTATGGCCTGCCTTTTCTCCTCTTGTAGCCACTAAGAATAATTTGCTCACTTCGACTTACCGGAGCATCTGAGTGCCTTCTGCTCACATGCCCAAACCACCGAAGCCTGGTCTCTCTCATCTTGTTGGCAATACTGGTCACCTGTAGTCTATCTCGCACCACACTATTTCGGACTTTATCTCGCCTAGTAATGTCACACATCCACCGAAGCATATGCATCTCTGCTACCAACAGTTGTCTTGTAAGTCGACTTCTGACGGTCCAACACTCTGCCCCATATAACATGGTTAGTCTAACCACCATTCTGTAAAACTGTCTTTTAAGCTTTAAAGGGATCTTTTGATCATATAAGACCCCTGATGCGCTTCGCCATTTGCTCCACCTGGATTTGATACGATTGACTATATCGTCATCAATATTACCATCTCTCTGGATGATAGACTCGAGGTATTTAAAGCTCTGTTTTGTGATATGACATCAGTTCCAATTGTTACCGCCACCTCATGGACCATCTGGCTTCCTGAAAAGTAGCATTCTAAGTACTCCGTCTTAGACCTACTCAGCCTAAAACCTTTCGACTCTAACGTCTCTCTCCAACATTCTAACTTGGAATTGACCCTCGCCCTAGTCTCATCTACCAGGACAATATCGTCGGCAAATAGCATACACCAAGGTACTTCTCCTTGGATATGTTTAGTAAGCTCATCTAACACTAATGCGAACAGAAAAGGGCTTAACGCGGAGCCTTGGTGTAAGCCAATATCAATAGTAAATACTTCCGTGTCACTCCCTATCGCCTTTACGCTAGTCAATGCTCCTTTATACATAGATCCTCGAGTCAAAAGAGAAAAAAAAGGTGTAGAACATAAAAGAGAGGGAGAAGAGATGGCTAGTACTTCAGGAACCATCAATAGTACAATCTACAGCAATGTTCAAGTTCCATTATTTGAAGGTGAGAATTATGATTTTTGGACAGTAAAAATGGAGACCTTATTGACATCTTTAGATGTTCTGGAGTTTGTGAAGACTGGGTTTGTTTTATCTACGAACTTAGTTGAAGTTACAGATGGTGAAAGAGAAGCAATAAAAAGAAAAAAAATTACAGATGCTAGTGTTCTTGGGATAATTCAAAGAGGAGTGTCTTTGGCCATATTTCCAAAGATTATGAGAGCAAGACAACCAAGGAAGCATGGGACATCTTGCAACATGAATTTGAAGGAGACTTTAAGGTGAGAGTTATCAAACTTCAGATCTGAAAAGAGATTTTGAGAATGAAACTTTGATTGAGTATTATAATAGACTGCTTGAGTTAGTGAACCAAATGATGTCTTATGGGGATATAATAGAAGACCATAGGGTTGTTAATAAAATTTTGATTAGTCTGCCAGAGAAGTTTGATCCTATAGTTTCTATTATTGAGGAAACAAAAGACTTGTCAACTGTTGCTGTTAAGGGGTTGATGAGTTCTCTGAGATCATTTGAGCAAAAATTAGCAAGAAGAAAAGAAAAGTTTGTTGAGAGTGCATTTCAATCTAAGCTTACCATTTATGCCAAAAATGTTGAAAATAAGATATCTACATAAGACAGAGGGCAGTCTTCTAGAGGTGGCAGATTTGGTAAAGGAAGAGGTAGAAATTCATCACGTGTAAGAGGTAGAAGTCATTATGGTGGAAGAGGACGTGTGGGTGAATCAAGTAAATAGTGTGGAGTCTGCAAAAAGAACACCCATAATGAGAAAGATTGCTGGAGCAAAAATAAGCCTCAATGTTACAATTGTAATAGCCACAATCATTTGCAAAAAGATTGTCGCTTTGCCAATACACAGCAAGTTGCATTTACTGAAGCATAAAAGGATGAAGGAAATTTATTTTTTGCTTGTCAAAAGGCTTTTGAAGAAGACAAAAATAAGAAAATGTTATCATTACCGACAAATCGACCCCTAACTAGATCCTACGGTAACAGTATTCAACGGCGTATTTGACAATGGAACCATAATAGCCATCAAGCAGGCAAAGCTTAGAAGCACAAAGGGCACTGATCAAGTTCTTAATGAAGTTCGAATACTTTGTCAAGTTAATCACAGGAGCCTTATAAGACTACTTGGCTGTTGTGTTGAGCTTAAGCAGCCTATCATGATATATGAGTACATCTCAAATGGAACTCTATTTGAGCACCATCATTATCACCATTCTGGAAAATGGACTCCATTGACATGGCACCACAGGCTTCAGATTGTGCATTAAACTACAGAAGTTCTAACCTATCTGCATGCTGCAGTTGATCCACCAATTTATCATCGCGACATCAAGTCGAGCAATATTTTACTCGATGAGAAAATGAATGCAAAGTTTTCTGACTTTGGCCTTTTAAGGCTAGTTAAAGCAACAGAAAAAAATGAGACCCACATCTTCACTTTAGCTCGAGGCACTCTTGGCTATCTAGACCCCGAATATTAGTGGAACTTCCAGCTAACTGATAAGAGTGACGTGTATAGCTTCGGGGTTGTTTTGTTGGAGGTTTTGACTTCTAAGAAAGCCATTGATTTTAACAGGGAAGGAGAAGATGTGAACTTGGTAGTTTACATGAAGAAAATAATGGAAGAGGACAGTTTTGTGGAAGCTATCGATCCATTGCTCAAGGAAAGTGCAGGTAAGTTAAAATTGGAAACAATGAAAGCTTTGAGGTCTCTAGCATCAGCTTGTTTAGATGAGAAGAGACAGAATCGACCTTCAATGAAAGAAGTTGCAGATGAGATTGAATACATCATTAGTATTGCTTCAGAGAAGGATTCAAAATCCTAGTTCTATTTTATTTCTGTAAGCCACAAACAGGTTTCTGATGAACATGAAATTCCTAGGATGCAACTAAAAACTGGAACTTGGAATTCCATTCATCAAAACACATCAGGATGATATTAAAAAATGATTTAGAGAGTGTTTCTGCTAGAGTTATAACAGGCTTTCTTGCCATTTGCTGAAGGTGCTTAGTGGTTGGAGAATTCACCTTGTTGTAACTAATCCTTGTAAAAGTCACCGTTGTTAAGGATGATTATGCGTACGGCTCGAGTGGATCTGGACTGTTCAACACGTCTTCGTTTTGATTTTAAAATTTTTAAAATCTATATATGCTATTTTAAAAATTTTCTTCAAAACGTCATTGTTTTAAGATAAAGGATTCAAACCGACTTTTCAATCCCGAACCTAAACTCAATCCAAAATATGATCAAGCAACACCTACCCTATTTACAATGATTAAACAACTAATTTAACTATAAAAATTTTTAACTTTTCAACTTTTTGGTTCGATTTTTAACTTTTTGATTCGATTTATATTAATAACCCTTATTATAAAAAATTAACTGATTAATTAATTAATCGGTCAATTTTTATAAATTAATAAATTTTTATAAACTAAAATAAATCAATTAATTTCATTTAACAATCTCTTTTTTCAATTAAATTTAAAAATTTTCAATAGGTAAGAATAATCTCTTTCAATCATATTTCAAAATTTTAATTTTATTTATTCTTTAACTGATTTTATGACGATTTAATACCAGTTAAACCTTTTAAATGTTAAACTTGTTATCTTACCAATTAACTTTCAGTTCAGTTTTTAAAACATTAGTATTTACTTCATCCTACATGCAAAGGATATGCTCAGTAATTGTAAAACAAGAATTTTCTGCTACTACCCTAAAATTGTCGTCTTTATATGACTTGAACTTTCACTCCTTGGATTTTTTTTAAATTTTGAGAAACAATTTAAAGTATATTATAAAAGATCAATGTTTTAAAAGCTGGACCGAAAATGGAACTGGTAAAATAAGAAGTTTGAGGTTTAAAAGATTCAAATCCTATTAGAGTTTCAGAAAATCGATTTAGAATTGAATAAAATTAAAGAATTTAAAACATAATTGAAAGACTGTTATTACTTATCAAAGAAATTGAAGCTTAATTTAATAAATAGAGTGTTAAAAAAATTAATCGACTTATTTTAGTTTACAAGAACTTATTAATTTGCGAAAATTGATCGATTATTAATAAATTGATCGGTTTTTAACAATAAGAGTTATTAAAATAAATTGAACTTGAAAATTAAAAACCAAACCAAAAAATTAGTTTGTTTAAGATTTTATGATTAACTCGTTGATTCGGTTAAATTTTTTAATCACTATATTTTAAAAATTTTAATAAATTTTGTTGGAGACTTCACTAAAGAAAACTCCAAAAAGAAAAGAACTGAATGAACTTAGAAGAGATGTTTACTTATATATTAGAATAATTAAATTTTAATCATTATTTACTTAAAATATTTGAACTTTGTGTCATAAAAGGCTAAAACTAAAATAATATAAATTTAAAGTTAAGTTTTTATTGAAGCTAATTATTTATTAAATCACATCATCCCTTATTATTAAAAAATAGAAAAATCATTAAATAAATTTTGTCTTTTTATTTATTATAAATAAAATTCAATAAAAAGTAAGATTAATATTAAATATTTTTAACTAAAATTTAAAATGAAACGATATTATTTATTTCATAATTTAAAATTTTATTGACTAAAAGAAAAGGTTGATTAAGCATTAAATAAAGAAGATAATAACCTATAAAGAATATCCACCGCGTTTCGACGCTGCGTCATTTTCCCGGAATGACGTTGCAACAGCCACTCAAAAATAGCCACGTGTATAGTGAATCAAACTGGTTTAACTCCGACTCTTGGGAGACAACCAACATGTGTGAATCAGCCGACACAAGTAGAGATTAATCTATCATCAGAACACCCACCAAATCGAAGTTCTTCGACGATCACCGTAAGTTCTATGATCTAGTAGTTCGGTTAGTTTTTGCGTTCGTTTTCGATGAACCCACATAAACCCTTTTTGGGTTTTGATTGAAGATATGTACCCGTGAACAAATTCTATAGAGATTGCTCAGGAAATCCCATCAGAAAGGGGGAAATTTTTTTCCGGGAAAGTTTTGCCTTTTTCTTTATTGTCAATGCTTTATGAGCTGCTTGTGAATGTTGGTTTTGTATGTTCTTCTCTATGCAGGGTTGATTGTTTTGTGTAACCATGAAAGCTCTCATTCTTGTTGGAGGATTTGGAACTCGTCTGAGACCTTTGACACTCAGTGTGCCAAAGCCACTGGTTGATTTTGCTAATAAACCCATGATATTGCATCAGGTATTACTCCGTAAAACATTCCTTAAAGTAACTTATGGGGTGTGTAGGAAACTGAATTTGACTGTAATGAGTACATTGTTCTTCACTAAATGATGTCTCTTCACAAAAGTTTAACCATGTGCTTTACAAGGAGTGAACTTTTATGATAGCATTGATAATTCTGTTTTGCAATTCGTGGAATCGGATTCAGTATAGTCATTGTCTATTTGATTTGTAGTATTTGCTTTATTTGATCTCATTTAGCATTTGCATTATCTTCTTACAGATTGAAGCTCTCAAAGCTATTGGAGTCACTGAGGTCGTTTTGGCCATTAATTACCAACCTGAGGTGAAACTGAATAAATTCCCGTTTATTGGTAACATCCATGGGTGATCATGTGCTGAGCTTGATCTTAGCTGTTATTGATGGCTTGTTTGTCTTTAATGCAGGTGATGTTAAATTTCTTGAAAGAGTATGAGAAAAAACTTGATATCAAGATCACCTGCTCACAAGAGACTGAACCTCTTGGAACTGCTGGTCCCTTAGCTTTAGCTAGAGATAAACTCATTGATGACTCTGGTGATCCGTTTTTCGTCCTTAACAGTGATGTGATTAGTGAGTATCCTCTGAAAGAAATGATCCAATTTCACAAGAGTCATGGAATGGAAGCTTCCATTATGGTTACTAAGGTAAGCTTGTATTATCATTGATGTAGTTTAATTCATTGGAAGTGAAACTTTCTAAAATTTTGTCTTCCATTTCCTTTCTGTGTGTTAAAGGTGGAAGAACCATCAAAATATGGTGTGGTGGTTATGGAAGAAAGTACTGGGAGAGTTGAGAAATTCGTCGAGAAGCCGAAAGTGTTTGTTGGGAACAAAATCAATGCTGGAATCTATCTGTTGAACCCATCCGTTCTTGACAAGATTGAGTTGAGACCAACCTCCATTGAGAAAGAGGTCTTTCCAAAGATTGCTGAAGAGAAGCAGTTATATGCCATGGTCCTACCTGGTTTCTGGATGGACATTGGACAGCCAAAAGATTACATTACCGGCCTCAGGTTATACCTAGACTCCTTGAGGAAAGGTTCCTCCCCACATTTGGCATCAGGAGCTCATATTATTGGCAATGTTTTGGTGGACGAGAGTGCTGTAATTGGAGATGGATGTCTGATTGGTCCTGATGTAGCCATAGGTCCAGGGTGTGTAATAGAGCCAGGGGTTAGGCTATCTCGCTGTTCTGTTATGCGAGGAGTCCGTATCAAGAAACATGCTTGCATTTCTGGTAGTATCATTGGATGGCATTCAACGGTCGGGAGGTGGGCTCGTGTCGAGAACATGACAATTTTAGGAGAAGATGTTCATGTTGGTGACGAAGTTTACACCAATGGAGGTGTTGTCCTGCCTCACAAGGAAATAAAATCTAGTATCTTGAAGCCGCAGATTGTCATGTGACATGAAGACTTGAAGGTATTTGGGTTCATCGTACCATCGAGAAGAAATTTTAAAGGTTTTCTTTTCTTTCTTTTTTGGAATAGCTGCTGTCTAATCTACTGATTACTGTGTTACCTGAAGATTGCTTGTATTTTAATGATCTATAGCTCCTTGTACATTATTACGTTACAATGTTCAGTCACTGCTGTCTGATTATTCCTGATACAGAAACGCGATTCCAAAAAATTAACACCTGATCCAGAGCTGATTACTTGCATTTTGTCTTTAATTCCTAATAGTTTAGCTTGAATGTCCATCGAATGATGTTTGCATAATTTCATGGAAAAACAAAAGAATAGAAAAGGATTGAAAAATAAAGGTCAACTGCGAGGACCAGGTATTAGAGTGCAAAAGCAGGCATCTCAATAGAACCAACAATTGCAACCAAAAACCCAAGCTTGCATTAAGCAAGACCCTTTTAACGTATTAACAACTGAATTACAAGATTGCCCAAGAATCAGGCATTTAATGACAATCAAGAAAAGAATTTACATGTACAGTAGAGATGCCCTCGCTTGCAAATTAACCGGGGCTGGGCAAGAGGACTCAAAAAGTTGTTTAAACAGAGGCTAGAATCCAGAACATCACATGAGATGATACACCGATAAGAAGCCAGGTGAGGAAAGCCATAAGAATGGATATCTCATACCGGCTACATGCTAGATTTGTGCAAAATTTCAAGTCTTTTGCATATAGAACCGCAACACCTGCTGATGAGCACGCAGCCGCAAGTGATAATAATGCTGTTACCTGGACATTTCAAACCGTAGCTCTTATTCATCCCTACTTATTCACATTACCATATCAGAGAGCAGACGTAGCCAATAGTTTCTTAAATGAGCAGGTACAACAATACAGCCATGTTTCCCATCAGAAACTAGAAATACAATTGGAAATATCAAAGGCATCAGATAAATTCTACCAACCAAAGCGATAAGGGCTGTTTTTTTATCCATACTTCAGGTGTTATTAACAGTAAAATGATCTCCTTTTAACTGAAGTATGAAGGATAATCCTAGGCAAATGACAAGCAAATTTAAACTTCTTCAAGCAAATTTCCCAACACTACAACTTTCACATCTGTGTAAAAGGTATATGGCAATATCCAACATGCTACAAAGCAGCTCCCACAGAAGTGGAAGACCAATGATGTTATGTTTTACTTGATAATGCAAATCATAGAAAAAGGGCAAAAGTTCTTATCAACCAAAGTTCAAAAGAGGTTTCAAACAATTGACCGTCCTTTATGAGCATCCTTTTGTGACATTTGTAACATTACTGGAATCAAGCAATAGAATAGGAGGAAAGCAATTACCAGTCTTTAGTATGGGAAACAAAATGAAGGCTATGCAGTGGAAAGATATTGCAATAGAATGGGTTACAAATCGCATAAATCCATGTTTAAAGATATGGTGTTGGGATCAAAAGAAAGGATATTTTCTAAAGAAGGGAATTAATAAACACTGAAGGTCAAAGAAAACAGCAGCATACCCAATCGCCAACAACAAACAGGCTCACTAGAACTGGGTTATGAAGGTTTCTCTTTCTCCTCAAAGCATAACCATCAAGACATGCTAGTCCAAAGCTCCACAATACCTGAAGCCCCATTGATGCAATCAAATAGCTGAAGCAGAAGTAAATATCACTGTCAAGCGAGAGGATATCTTCATGTCTCAATCGCAAGTCGAGGGAAATAGAAAATTGCCTAATTGCTTAATTTGATAACTCCTGAGGACATATACTAGTGTGCCTATTGAACAAACGTACCTTGGGTGCGTCCCTTAATATCATAAAAGGAAAAAGTAGCATGTTGCAATGTCAGAGTTACTTGAAGTGATAGAACAATATCAGACCACGATACATCATCTGCATCCAATTTTATTACATATATATGATACAAGGCCTTGTAATAGCTCTATCAACTAAAAAGACACGATTTCTCTTGTCATCTTCCAAAACATAGTGACATGTTTTGGGAACTTGTAGTACTCAACAACTGGCTGTTTCATGAAAAACATTCCAATTACTTGTTCAGCGACAAACGAAGTCAATCCTTTGATTTTTGTTGAACCAACTAGTCATCATCAAAACACGAGATACAGCTGCCTGAAGTCAATCAAAATTGGAAATGTACCCTCAACACAAGAAACTCGTTTGAAAACCATTAAACAGCATCTTTGAATGAAAACTACGAGAATTATAGCTTGGATTCCAAAAGTTGCTTCGTATTTACTCTCCATTACAGGTGGCGTGACCTAATTTAACTTAAACCACCAAAATCGATTGTTCACTAAACTGCCCAGTTCCCAACAAAAACATCAAACATCAAGCACATGTTCTAGAAATCTCCAGAATAAGTTAATATCACCAACATAAGCACAAATAAAGAAGTATTTACCAATCTACAAAAGCACTAGGACATTCTAAACAGTAAATTCTACAAGCACTAAACAGTATAAAATCACCCAAAAAGAAATTAAAATAAAAAAAATTTACCAGAAAGCAGTGTAATTAGAGAAGCCTTTAGCAGAGACCATAACGGCAACAGAAGCAGCAGCGAAACTACATTGTCCTATTCTCAACGCCAACCCACTAAATGTCCCCGGACTTCCTATAATTTCCTTCATTTTTTCAGTCTCTCCCACAACAATCTCGGACTCCTCTCTAGTTTTCACAAATCAAGAGGCCCTCGAAGGACCTCACCCAAAATTCGAAACTAGCTGTCAAATTTGCTCTCCATCAACGCAAATCTCCATACACTGATCGATTTATTGACGATTATTCGTGGTGGGACTGCTTGCTTTGCCGCCAACTCGGAATCATAAAGTTGTGATCTGACGAGAATTTGGAGTGCTCATTCTCCGAAATCAAATGTGAAAATAGAAAAAGACAAAGAAGAAAGAATTTGTTTTTATGTTTAGTTTGTTGATGTCCGTGCTCTTGCGCTGACAAACGCTGAAAAGTACTCCATGAGAATGCCTTTCCCGTTCTTTTAGCTCTCTTCTTAATTAATTTATTTATTATTTATTATATTAGAAATTAGTATAAAATAAACATAAATAAATAAATAAGCATTTGGTGATTAAAATAAAAGAGACTATTACTTTTGACTATGCTAATTTTATTATATATATTTAAAAGTAGGAAATATTGTTGTGTGTAAATAGAAGAAAAAATTAATTAATTAATTTTTAAAATTAATGTTAAAAATCTTATTCTATTTTATGATTACTTTAAAATAAAATCACTTTTTATTGTCACATCTGTATGTAGGTCTATCGGAAACAACCTCTTTATTATATAAGAGTAAGGCTGCATACTATCAGACCTTTTTAGACCTCATCTCGTTACGAGATTTTAAACTGGAATGATGATGATGATAATGATTTAATAAATTTTAAAAGTTGAGAGAGAATTATTTTGTTTTATATAAATTTTTTGCATAAATTATAAATATTATTTCATTTTCTAATTAAATGTAAAAAATTTTATTTAATGTTATTTATTATTTTTAATTTTATCAAATATTTATTATTATAAAATAAATTATTAAATTAAATTAAGATCATAAATCATAATTTTAATAACGTAAATTATATTAAATAACTTTTAATAAAAATAATTTAAATAAAGAATCTTAAAATAATTTATAAATAAATTCCCAACTCGAAAAGATTTTCCTAATTACCTAAGTACCCCCATTTAGAACAAACACCATCTTCTGTTCTGTTCTTCAGAGAAGAAATTCGCAGCTCCTCCTCCCCCTCGCTGCGTAGACTCGGTCGCTTTGCCAAAGATTTCTGCTGCTATGCGGTAAGGATTTATTCAAACCGTCTTGTACTCTTTCTCAAATTGGAATTAGTGTTGAGAATTTGGAGCTATCAGCTGTTGTTTAACAGTTCTGGGGGTAGCGGTTACGGGAAGTTGATAGAATTTGCAATCTCGATGTCAACCAGAAAACAACAAATCACATATTGTTCTCTGTGTAGCAACAAGTTTTAACCCCAAATGATAGAAACTCTTCTTTCACTTCTGGTCCCATTAACAACAAGTAGCACACACACAAAATGAGTAACTTGGTTAATGGAAACCAACAATTAGTTGAAAGCATTATTGGAGTAGTGCTTAAGGGTGGTTGGAACAATCTTCTGAGACCCAAGTTTGTTGTTGGTTCTCATTTCACTACCACCACTACCATTCAAGAGGTATTAGTGCAGCTCTCTTTGTATAGCAGAATTTCTCACTGTTGGCCATTCTTCCAACGGGTCGAATCATCTCTACCTCATTACCAACACTCCTTGAAAACCTCGTGGACTATGATTTATATATTAACCAAGCACAAATATTTCAAGCATGCGAAGATTTTACTTGAGAAGATTGCTTTTAAGGATTTTTTGTCAACTCGGCCAGTCTTGAGTGCATTGGTCAGCAAAGATAATGGTGATGATTCAGATGTCAATGCTCTAATTTTAAGTTGGCTTGTTATAGCATATTGCAACTCTAGAATGACCCAGGAAGCTATTCAGGTTTTTGAACATATGAGGGTACATAGGTTGAGGCCAGAATTGCATGCTTGTACAGTATTGTTGAATTCTTTGGCTAAGGATAGATTAACTGATACAGTTTGGAAATTGTATAAGAAGATGGTTGGTCTAGGTGTTGAGGCTAATATTCATGTCTACAATGTGTTGATTCATGCTTGCTGTAAGTCTGGGGATGCGGAGAAAGCAGAGAAGGTACTGAGTGAAATGGAATTGAAGTCTGTTTTTCCTGACCTTTTCACTTATAATACATTGATTTCTTTATACTCCAAAAAGGGTATGCACTATGAAGCTTTATGTGTGCAACATAGGATGGAAACGGCTGGAATTAGTCCTGATATCGTTACTTATAACTCGCTAATTTATGGGTTATGTAGAGAAGGTAGGATGAGAGAGGCCTCGAGGCTTTTTAGGGAAATTAAAGATGCTACTCCCAACCATGTGACTTACACCACTTTGATTGATGGATTTTGCAGAGTAAATGATCTTGATGATGCTTTAAGATTACGGGAGGTAATGGAGACCAAAGGACTGCATCCTGGTGTTGTTACGTATAATACAATTCTGCGCAAATTGTGTGAAGGAGGCAGAATAAGGGATGCAAACAAACTCTTGAATGAGATGAATGGCAAGAACATTGAACCTGATATTGTCACATGTAACACATTAATAAATGCTTATTGTAAGATAGGAGACACAAAGTCTGCTTTGAAAGTGAAGGATAAGATGTTGGATGCTGGACTGAAGCTAGACTCACTGACTTACAAGGCATTGATTCATGGATTCTGCAAGGTGAAAGAGATGGATAGTGCCAAAGAGTTCCTGTTTTCCATGCTTAATTCTGGATTTTGTCCAAGTTATTGCACTTATTACTGGCTTGTTGATGGCTATTGTGATCTACACAATGAAGCGGCAGTTATTAAACTCCTAGATGAATTTGTGACAAGAGGCCTGCTTGTTGACATCTCAGTGTACAGGGCACTAATACGAAGGTTTTGCAAACTTGAAAAGGTCGGTTACGCTGATGAGCTATTCCATCTTATGCAAGAGAAGGGTATATCAGGTGATAGTGTTATATATGCTAGTCTAGCATATGCATATTGGAAACAAGGTAAGGCAAATGTTGCATCAGATATGTTAGATGAAATGTACAAGAAAAGGTTGATGGTTACTCTGAAACTCTATAAAAGCTTTAATGCTTCTTTTTCTGGTGATGGTAACATCCTAAATCTCTTCTGGGATCACCTAGTTAAGGCACGATTATTGTCAAAGCAAGTGCTGAAAGATCTGCAGCAAGTCTGAAAATGCATTTACATGTGTATTTTTCATTGTACATTTGTTTTATGAGTTTAGAGAAAATAAATGACAGATTCCTCCTTCTCATCTACACATGCAAACAGGGCATTACAGAGAAGCTTCTTCTGTTATAGCTGCAGTGGCTTCAATCCATATCATTCCTGCACCTGAGCATCGCCATGGCTATATCCTCCTCTGCCAATGAGCCCCTTCCTGTGTTTGTGACAAGATAAGCATTTGTCAACCAATGATACAGATGTGAGGACAGTAATTCGTGGAGGAGATGTTGAGGATGTGGTAGAGCAAGATGAAGAGGGAACAAGCAGCCGAAGGAACAAGAAAAAGAGAACATACCACTTCCATCCATTGAAGGAGTCTCCTGTAACCATCAAGTATATTATAGATAACTTTCACAAACTTGGTGAACTTTAAAGAGGTTGTCTGTATGTTACAGAAGGAATCTTCTTAGGGATGCCAAACTGGTCTGGTCGGCACAAGTTAATCAGGGTTGGAGTTGGGTTCGGATTCAAGAGGATCAGTCCAATTCTACCAAAACACCAAATTAACAGGTCATCCAACCGATTGGGTCGAAATGGGGCGAAAAAAGAAATTCAAATTGAACCTGAATCGATTCATTGTCATCCCCAAATCTTCTATTGGTGGCGCCATTGCTGAGTTGGATAACTTGCCTGCTAACGTGAAGTGAATTTAGAGGATTTGGGATAGGGCTTGAATTTGTAAAATGTTTTTGGCGGAACTATAAAATCAAATATTAGGGTGTTGTTTCCTGTGGTTGACCGTTGATACTTAAGTCTAAATTTAGATAATAAAATGTATACTCGGTGAAAAAGGATTCATGCAAAAATATTGAGTAGTTTTATAGTATCTAGGATTTGTAACGTGTTGGATGGAGTTTAAGTTTTTTTATTAAACGGAAGAATCCGTAACTGCTATCTTTTGAATGCTCATTAGGTAAACCTTTGAATTGACGTAATAACTTATAAATTACTCTAATCAGGTACTCCGCACTAGATAAGTATTGTACAACATGTTCGATCGAGAAAGCGTAAGTAGGGGAATTTGAACATAGAACTTTTTAGTCTCATCTCCCTATTTCATCGACTCAACTACCTCCTAAAGGGCGATGGAGTTTAAGTTGCCTATACTTCAACTTGACATCAATATTTTGGATTTGAAATTTGAAGAGTCCAAAATCTTATAGATATCTTTTTTTACGTTAATTTAGACTAATATTTTAAATCTAAATAAAATTAATTCAAAATTTAATTTATTAATTTTAAACAAAGTCAATTTTATTAGGTCATTTTTATCATTCCCAAATTTTTAGGTAAGTTTAGTAATGGATCTATAGGCACGAGCTCAACTAGGAATGACAATGGTACAGACTGAGCTAAGGAGGCTCGAGGCTAGGAAGGGGTTGAGAAAATCAGGCCCAGCTATTTGACTTTGAATCAGGCCTAGTTTTCATCCTAAGTCTTAACTTAAAATTTTGTGTTCCAGTCATAATCTGATTTAAAGGTCATTGGGTTTGCGATCAAATTTGGATGGTTAATTAAGGCTCGGTTGAACTTGGTTAAACTCAAATAAATATCTATCTTTATTTTTTTTTAAAATTGAAAAGATATCATATTTAAATGACATTGTTTTACTTGAAATTTTTCATGTAAAAAGTTTAAGCTTAACTCAAATTTTGGTCAACTCAAATTAAAAATATTGTTTTTAAACTGAATTAATGTAGTTTAGGGATGACAATGAACTTAAATGGGCTCGCCCAAGCTTGAGTTCAACCCTGCAGATTTTGTAAAGACTCAGGCCTTGCCTGAGGCAGCCAAGTCCAAACTCTAGCTCAATCAGGTACAAGCTTAGAACTTGACTCGACCTATCCTCACCTGATTTTATTTTATTTTTTAAATGAAAAATAAAAAAATAACGCCATATTTTCCTTATAATTATTGATCCTTGAGCCTGACATGAGGCGGCGGGCCTAAATAGTAAATACCATTCCTAGATCGAATAATTTTTGGCATTCTATTGCCATTTATGGAATATTGGAGATTGATCCATAAGCCAAATAATTGTGAATGGCCATTGTCATGACGTACGCAACACGAGGAAAGCCGACACGACAAAGCAAAGTTTTACAGCAACTCCGAACCAATGTCAACCGTATCATTGTCAAACGACCGCCATCCTCAACTGTTGCTTTTGAGACCGATCAAAAATACATGCTCATGTCACGCGCGAGAAATTCAATTTCTATGATTGGTGTAATATTAATTTGAAATAATATTAAACTGTAAGTAAATTGAACCATAACTTATGTATTAAAAATTTTAATCATTTAATGATATTAAGATTGATTTAAATATGATTAATCGATATAGTTAATTAATAATATGTTAAATTAAAAAATTATAAAAATAAAGTGAATGATACAAAAATTTTATATAATTTAATTTAACTTTATTTAAAATTTCCAAAAATTTTAATTTTTTAAAAATATATCTCCCCCGTCAAACTTTTGAAATACACGGGATATGTGACACAATTTAAATTTAATACGAACTAATCAAATTAGATTTAAATTAATAAATTATCTTTAATTATTATTTTAAATTTAATTTAATTATTTTAAATCAAATTTAAGAATTAAATTTGGTCTTTATATTAATAAGATTTGATTGATTTATATATAATATTTATTTGCCATTTTTGACATTATTTTTAACACAAATTGAAGAAGTTTTTAAGAAAAAATAAAAAATTTTGAAAATTTTAAAGATTAAGAAGATTTTATTTAAAGAATAATTTTTTAAAGTAGATTATTTAGGAGGGGCACGTGGCGAAGCTGTGTCCATCGACTTCAAAGTCGGTGAGCGTACTCTGCTCCGTGTGCCTTTTGCTTTTCAAAATTTCCGTCATCTATCTTCTCGCTTCTTCTGTCGCCGTTATTTATAGTACACTTTACGGCTCGTTTCTTTAAGAACTAGAGGAAGTGAACTTTGTGTTTGGTTTCTGGGAAAAAATGGCGCAATCCCTCAGGTTCTTCGAACTCAACACCGGAGCCAAAATTCCTTCCGTTGGTCTTGGAACGTGGCAGGCCGCACCCGGCGTTGTTGGAGAAGCCGTTACCACCGCTGTCAAGGTTTGTTGTTTGATGTTATTCATGTTGTCGTTTCCGTTTTCTGTATACTTATGTTATGATCACTGTGTTTTGACGGGCTCGTGCTTGATGCAGGTTGGATATAGACACATTGATTGTGCACGAGCTTACGCGAACGAGAAGGAGGTGATGATTCTGCTAACCTCTTCTTTATTAAGCATATATCGTCAGTTCAAGAATCAATTTTTATGGTTGGTGTTCTAGATTGGTCGTGTGTTGAAGAAGCTGTTTGATGATGGTGTTGTGAAACGTGAGGAGTTGTTTATCACTTCCAAGCTCTGTTAAGGCTTGTTCTGTTTCTAATTTAACATTATCTGGAAAAATTTTGGATCTACAATCCTGATTTTATTGTCTGCAGGAATTCTGATCATGCACCAGAAGATGTGCCAAAGGCATTAGATAGAACTCTACAGGACTTGCAACTTGACTACTTCGATCTGTATTTGGTAATGCTTATCTCAGTTTCTGGGATTTACAATGTAAAAGAAGTTGTTTCTTGTCTGTAACTTAAATTTCTTTTTGTAGATACATTGGCCTGTGAGAATGACGGCACCTGAATTTAAGACTGAAAATCTAACAATTCCTGACATACCTAGTACATGGAAAGCAATGGAGGCAGTTTATGATTCCGGCAAGGCTCGAGCTATCGGAGTCAGTAATTTCTCTTCGAAAAAGCTCGGAGACCTCTTAGAAATTGCTCGGGTGCCTCCTGCTGTTAACCAGGTGGAATGTCACCCTGTATGGCAACAACCAAAGCTTCACGAGTTTTGTAAATCCAAGGCAATTCACATAACTGTAAGTGTGACATTGATGCAACTCTTTTCGTTTCCACATTTGGTTTTCATTGGTATGTTCATGATCATCTGGACTCTTGTGTGGGTTTTGTGCAAAATGCAGGGGTATTCCCCATTAGGGTCTCCTGGTACAGGAAGTATTAAGACTCAGGTTCTTAAGAATCCTATACTCAACATGGTGGCTGAGAAATTAGGGAAGTCTCCTGCACAAGTTGCTCTCCGTTGGGGGCTTCAAATGGGACATAGTGTTCTGCCAAAGAGCACCAACGAGACGAGGATCAAGCAGAACTTTGACGTTTTCGACTGGTCTATTCCTGAAGACTTGTTTGCCAAGTTCTCTGAAATTGAGCAGGCAAATACCCCTATTTCACTACTCTCTGATCATTTTGTGTCTGTTTGGTATACATGAGATTTACTTGCAAGTAATTAGGAATGGCAAACCTGCAAGCTTTAGGCCTTTGACCGTTCGATCCGAACCCAACTTAGTCCATTGTCATCCTTACTGATTATCCTGTTACTTATTTCGTGATTCAGACTACTGACTGATCCTATACATATAAACATTGCAGGAGAGACTCGTTAAAGGAACTTTCTTTGTGAACGAGAAATATGGTTCATACAAGACCGTGGAAGAACTATGGGATGGTGAATAAACAGATGTTCCCATGTTGTATCAAGCAAGCTTATGTTGTTAGACCTGTCTGCTATTGTACTCTACGAGAAGCTTTTAAGATGCTGCATCAATTATTTGCTTCATAAAGCTATACTGCTTTGTTTGGATGTTTTGCAACTTCTATTCTGTATACTGTATTATTCAGAAATAATAACTTCCCAGTTCCTTATACCTGTTTTGGAATAAGCACATGTGCGTTCCAACAAATTTTAACAGATAGAGGTAGCGTGGTTCCACCACTGTCATCATCTGATTCTGACATATTCTAGTCTACTATTGTAAAACCCCGTATTCGGTAATGGAATTGGGATACCGAATGTTACTATATTCTTAAATGCCTAATATTTTGAACTACAAAATTTTCTATTTAAAACCTTATCATTTTAGCAATTATTATTCACTTTATAAAAATTTTTACAGAGTTTTTTCTATATTTACTTAAAATCTCCCGCATGAAATTTCAATACACTTCTCATGCAAGCTATTCAACTACCATCTACATGTTAATCTCCTTGACAAAATAATTTACCCATCCTCCAATATATTTAAACTCATCTAAACCAAATTTCATACATAACTTTTATATATAATTTACAATAAATTTATGTAATCCTTCACTTTTTTATGTGTATATGTCATAACTAAAAACAAAAATAACATTTTGTAGTACATCCACCTCCAAGTCTTCTGAGATCCTCTATGTGACTCTTGTCTTATAGTAGATCCACCGCAGCTTTCTTCTAATTCTCTTCAAAGCCTACGTGTGGAAAGAAAATCCTCCCGCTAAGCTATAGGCTTAATAGTATTCAAACAATTCTATTTCTTATTCAATTTAATTCATTTCACCATAACATGCATAACATATAATATTTTCCAAATATAAATATTTTCATTTATTTCTAAGCGTAAATAGGCATTTAAAATCAATTTATGAAATACAAGCATGTATCTATTATAATAATTCATACCTAATTATTCAATGATCAATAAATTGTATATTCAATTACTACTTTCATTTGAAGTTCTTTAATCATTAATCATGCATTTATCTATTTTCTGTAATTGCCCTAATGTAAAATTCAACGAAATTGCATCACTGAGTCGAATAAGCGAGATTTTAAAATACCAGACCAGGTTCTCGAAACCATACGGTTCATTTTTTTATATACATTCATATTGGAACTGAGCTCTCGAAGCCATGTAGTTCATAACACAACTTAAATGTCTTGCACTGGAATTGAGCTCTCGGAACCATACAGTGCGGTAACACATATCATGACGCAGTACTGCTAACTTCCTAACTGGCATGCCAACCTTATCATATTCTTCCAATTCCTATCTATTTTACTAGGGGCAAATCTAAGTAAATTCTATTGAAATTTAATGATAAACACTCGTAATTGCCAATTCAAACTATTCCATATTTGATCAAAGCAAATGTCACTCCTTAATATCATTTTTTTTCTTTCGTTATTAGTTTTAATTTAGTTCATACATCATTCAAGACATATTCATGTTACCATTTACTAAAAAATAAAATTTATACCAAGTTTTCCAATTCAAATATAATGTATGTCAATTGGGGAAAATACAAATTATAAGTCCAAAATTCAAATTAATCACATATACTACCATTTACAATCCAATTAAATATTTTTAACAATAATTTCATAGACCCTCAATTTTAGCTCAAGAACCTTAAATTACCAAATACACAACTTTTAGGGAAAAATAGAATTGCAATAACACATACCAAATTTATGTCCTATTCTTCAAATTAAGCTTCCATCAACTTCAATTTCATCAACAATTCCTTATTCCTTCTCTTTTTCTCTCTCCTTATATTGCTCTTCTTTTATCTTCATAATATTGCATAAACATTTAATTTCATGCATTTTATTTAACAATGCATGCAACTATACCAAAATTATATACTAAAAATAATCAAAACTCCATTAACTTACCTTATAAATTTTGGGTACTATTCATCAAGAATGCCTATATATCTTTTCTTCTTCTTTTCCAAAATTTTTTTTGCTGATGTGATGAGTTTAAGGACCCTAGGCTGATAATTTAGTGTTTAATAGGTGATTTTGCGGTTAAAATAAAGAAAGTTGGCTTGAAAGTGGAAGAAGTTGTAAGAAAATGGAGAAAAAAAAGAAAAGGTTGTTCTCACACTCCTTGGTGAAGAAGAGAGGGTAGGTGGCCAAGAACATAAAATGTGGTCCCTTAATAACTCTTTTTCTTTAAAAAAACAAAATTAACTTTTAATCCATTTTTTTCTTCTTCTCAATAAAAATACCCATAAGAAAAATATCACCCTACATAAAAGACCTTGATTAATATCATTTATTTCCATTAATATTGTCGGGTTTGACTTTTACCCTTCCTCGAGTTAAACTTTGAACAATGGTCAACTCTTGGTCAAATTCTCAAAACGAACTCATTTTGAGCTCTAATTTAGTCATCGGGTTATCCTTGAATAATATTATTCGATACTAAATAAAATAAAATGTAGTTTGAGTCCTGGGTTTCACTATTCACCTTGGGATACATTCTTCATTACCTAAAAAGTACTATTGATGAAATCGAGATTTTATGGGTATTACAACTATTCCCATAAAGAACCAGTAAAATGAAAAGTGAATTCGAAGAAAATATCCTGTAAAAGATTATTTGGTCGAATCATTTGCAAATCAATTCATGCGCTAAATCTATGGAGACGTTCTCTCAATTTTTTAGGTGAAAGATCGTCAAATATAAACTAAGGTCCTGAAGTAGATCTAGTTGGTCAAAGGATGTTATTTTGAGCCATAACATTATTAGTTTGCCAATGATAGAATAGTTTCTTGAGAAGTAATTCATATAGCACGTACATAAGTGTTAGAGATAACCTTGTTACGTTCATCTGATGCCCATACAAAGGAAAAGTGCTTGTGTCTTGGCTAACATAATTGAAATATGAATTACAGTCAATTTTTATTTGTCTCTGATCTCTTATGGAATTTATTTTATAAATCACTTGACTTGCATATAGACTAGTTAGAGATTATGGTTTTCTTTGGTAAATAGCTGATCAATTATTTCTTGGCGAATTGAGAAGTATTTGGCTGTTTGACCATGCCAAATCGCTAATAATTATGTTTGGTAATCAGTTAATTAGGTTGACCCAATTTGCTGCTTTTGAAAAGTTTCCTATGAGGAGCTTTTTGAATTACTTAAGTTCTAGCTTAAATGGTGATGTTTACTTCTTTCGCTCTCTTAAGAAAATATTAAAGGAAATTTTAAGATATAATACTTATGACCTTATAAATATTTTTTAAATCATGCCCTCATAAGCCATTTTACACATAAACAGTTAATTTTATTAAGCATCTTTAAATAAACAGTTGGTATTATCTACAAGTCAAGTTAGTTATATCAATCCGCTGTCAACTAACAACTAATGCAATACCAAACATGCCTATGAATTTTCATAAAAGATAAGATTATGCTAAAAAGATAAGAAGGAATCTTTCTAGCAAGGAGATGCAAAGAGGTCAGGTTCGGGTTGATCAAGCCTCATGTCAGGTCTTAAACTCGATTTTTTGAGTCCTACCGTTTTGAGTTTTTTAAAAATATAAATAAAATCAAGCTTGGGCTTGACCTGACCTGTTTCCATCCTAAGCATGGTCCACTACTATGACATGTTCTCATCTATTTTTTCCATCACTTATAATTTTGCTTTTATTTGAGAATATGAATTTAAATAATTTATTATTTGATTGGTTAGAAAGTTAAAATTATTATTTTTTATTTATTTAAGATTCTTAATTTTTTGAATCTAGATGATTGGTCTCATATGGACTAAATAAGTGTACATACTTATTGTGGGACCTATCAAAAAGGATTCAAATCTTCTGTACCGAAAAAATTGTGTGCCCCTGTTTCCTGTAAATCTCAGCCATTTAATAAGTGAGAGAGAATGGCTGAGATTTACAGAAAATAGAGGGCATACGTTTTTTTGATACAGAGGATTCAAATTCGTCAAAAACAAGTGTTCATGACAGGCGTCAGGGGCATGATCTGAACTCACTCACTGTCACTGCAGGTCTGTCAAATTTTAGGTATGATCATAAGCTGAGTTAACGGTAAAGAACATTATCAAAATTCGGGATTTAAAGTTATACAGGTCACTTAAAAATGAATTTTTAAGAATAGTTTATTATTTTTTAAAAAATTTAAATTTAAATTTAGGATAATATTATTTTAAAATAAATAAATCTTTTAAATTATTAAACTAAACTTAAAATGAAGATGAGTTTTTGAATTTTTTAAATATTATTAAATTCAGAATTTAATTTTAAATAATGGAATATTGAACCTATTTTCATTCTTTTTGTGAAAAAATTAAACCTATTATCATTATTACTAGTTAGTAGAAATTGTAAGATATAAATTTTAATTAATTTTCAAAGACTTGAAATTAAATCAATAAATTAAGAGACGTAAGATTTAAATTTTTTATTAGTATTATTATTAAATTAATATATATTAAATTAAATATAATTAAAAAAGAATTTTATTATGAAAATAAAAATTATTTAACTAACAATTAATTGATTAATTAATTTACTAAAAAAATTTAGAAACAATTTTTCTATTAATTAGGGTGAAAATACGAACTTTTTAACTTCTTTAAACCTACTTTTCATGATATTATTATTGTCAATGTTGAGTTGCATTGATTAATTTAATATTAGAAACATTAAACCGACTAATATTTTGGTTCAAATTTAATTTTTTCTGATTTAGTTTAATAATTTTTTATTAAAATTCATTAATTTATTAATTAATACATCAAATTTTATAAATTAATCAATTTTTATAAACTAAAATAAATTAATAAATTTTCATTTAATGGTCACTTTTTAATTAAACTTTAAAAGGCCATCTGGTTTACTTTCATTTTTCAGTTGTAATTTTTAGTTTTCATTTTAAGTTTCTTGTTTCTATTTTTCTTTTAAATAAAAAACAAAAACTTTTTTAGTTGTTAATATTAATGTAGTTATATTTTTATCACTAATAATAATTATATATTAGATAAAACTTAAAGATAAATTATTTTTAATTAAA
>JANZXP010000171.1:108996-122598 GCA_027576715.1 Erythroxylum flavicans
ACTGTGAAACAAATTCAACAGTTCCTTGGAATTGTCAACTATGTCAGAGATTTTATTCCACATGTGGCAGCCTACACTTCAAGCTTATCTAAGCTCTTACGTAAGAATCCACCACCATGGGGAAAAGAACAAACGACAGCCGTCCAGCATCTAGCAATTGAAAAACTACATTGCAATTAGACACAAATATGGGTTTGGAAGGGTTGAATTGTAATAAAGGTAGTGATGACAACGTATATAATATTAATTATATAATATTATAAGTGCACTAATTATTACTAACATAAATACTTAATTTACGTCTTTAATTTGATTCAAAATAATAATTTGAGATAATTATAATGAATTATTAATTTTTAAGTTAATATAATCAAAGTCAACGTATTCAATACATAAGATTCTCTGCTTTGTCGAAATTTGGGGATAGTTTTCGATGTACAAAACCTTACTTTTGTAATTTTATGTGACCTTTTAGTTACAAATGAATAACTTTACCGATTGTTTCAACACTAAACCTTTTTAAATTAATATAATTGTATCAACAACAATTAATTGATTAACATTAGGATTAATATTACATATATATTTTATTTTTATTTAAATTTAAAGAAAGAGTTTTTTAAAAATTAAATATTTTTTTTGCAAATTTTTGAAATTAAAAAATAAGGATAGTCATATTACCTTTTTATAATTAATTAATAATTGCAAGAGAAATATGTTTCACCCTTTTACATAAATAACTAACAGGTACTCCATTTCTGAGTTTGCAAGCTTCTTGAGAAAATGGCGAGTGAGATTCTGGTCTTCCAACTGAGCACCGGAGCTAAGATACCGTCGGTCGGACTCGGAACGTGGCAGGCTGAATCCAGCATCGTCGGCGCAGCTGTCGAATTCGCCATCAAGGTTTTATGATCTCTCTTTTGCTTATTTTTTTCAATTTGCCATCGTAAGTTACACTGTTTCGTGTTGTTGAGTGGTAAAAACTGATTAAGCAATGCAGAACGGATACCGCCATATCGATTGTGCAAAAGTATACAACAACGAGAAAGAGGTAAAATATTTAGCGGCATTATCGTATAAAACTGTGATCGGAATTTACTTTGAAGTTTTTTTTTTCCTTAACCGTTGGATGATTATAGGTATTTAGTATAATTTGATCACATGATCGGTGTAGATTGGTGCGGTTTTGAAGAAGCTGTTCGACGACGGTGTGGTGAAGCGTGAAGATATGTTCATTACTTCCAAGCTCTGGTTTGTTTGTTCACTATTTATTCGACTTATTTCTTATCATATAAAATGATGCTCTTGTGTTTAGTGTTTAATTTGAGTCCGGCTTGATTCAAACAACAGGTGCAACGATCACGCACCAGAAAATGTACCGATGGCATTGGAAGGAACTTTGCGAGACCTGCAACTTGATTATATTGATCTGTACCTGGCACGTAGTTTCCTGATAGGGTAGTGTTTAGCCAAATTCAAGGTATGATAGATAAATTCGAGGTTTGATTTTGCAGATCCACTGGCCAGTTCGGATGAAGAAGGGATCAACTGGTTTGAACCCTGAGAATGTTGAATTGAGTTGTCTTGAGCAGCCTGAAGTGTTGAAATTGGTGGAGGAGCTAGCAATGACAGTGAAAGTTAGAAAGAAGAGGAAGCTAAAAGGGAAACTGAAGGAATTCAAGAGCAAATGGAAGCTGAAAATGATGATACTTGGCATTATTCAAGAGTGCATGGATCCAAGGAATGAAGATCAAACTTTGAAGAGTGAAATTGATGCAAAAGGAAGGTGAAAAGAAGATGGAAGCAGATCTGGAAAATTTTCAGAAATTGCAGAATGTAGAGAAACATAGCAAAAGATGAAATATAGAACAAGAGTAGTTCAGGGAGATTAATTATTGAAATCAAATCTTGTTAGAGCTAAACAACACACAAGTAGCTGGAGCATCTCAATTTTTGGCTGACAATCAGATTTGTATGTCAGGATATTGTTTGCTAAAGAATCAAGTAGCTGTTGAAGAAATCAATTACTGTTTATGCTGTTATAAGTTTAAGTTTTTTACCAATGTTAGTTTCAGTTATGCTAAAGACAAAGTAAGTTGCTTTTGTGTCTTGCCAAATCAGGAAATGTCTGTACTAGTCTAGCATTATTCATCAGATTAAGCTTTTACCCTTCAGTTCAGTGTTTAGAATTGTATCAGAATGTGTTGGAGCAAAATATAAAGCTCCTCAGTTTTCATTTACGGATGTATGAAAAAAACCAAGAAAACTTCAATACAAAGCTTCAGTTAAGTTCCATCTTTCATTTTACATATGTTATGTTTTACTTTTGATTTCCAGTAGCAACAATTTCCAGAAGTTGAGTAATAGTAGTAAAAGGCTGAGAAGAAGTAGCAGATGAATTTCTGTCCTTCTTGAAAAAACCTGATGCTAGTTTAGAATTAGAATGAGAGTAAAAACCACAAAATTCTGAGTTACATCCCTTCCTCCCAAATACACCACATCTTTAGCCTTACATTCATATTGTGAGAAACCTCTGTTACAATTTTGGAGATACATTCAGAATACATATTGAAGTTCAGAAGTTGCAAATCCTACGTGAACAGTACTGGTGGTATTCGACGAAAGTCTTCAACCAAGTCCTCTGCTCGACAGGTTCTGCAGTGAAGGTGTTATCTTCAATTCTAGAAGGGACATCTTCAAGAGAGAACTTATTGAATCCAGATATTCCTGGCACATGGAGGGCACTCAAAGCACTCTATGATGCTGGGAAAGCTCGAGCTATTGGTGTGAGCAACTTCTCATGAAAGAAACTCAGGGATTTGCTTGAACAGGCACGTGTGCCTCCTGCTGTGAATCAAGTGGAGTGTCATCCTTCATGGGAACAAGCCAAGCTTCGAGCCTTTTGCAAATCCAAGGGAGTTCACCTTTCTATAAGTAGGAAAAAGAAAAACTAACGAGCTTTTGAGTTGATAAGGCAAATCATTTCTTGATATGAAATCTTGTTATAGAGATACTCACCTCTTGGATCGCCAGGCACTACATGGTTCAAAAGTGACGCTCTTAAGAATCCTATACTAAACATGGTGGCTGAGAAATTGGGGAAAACTCCTGCTCAGGTTGCCCTCCGTTGGGGCTTGCAAATGGGTCATAGTGTGCTCCCTAAGAGTACGCATGAAACAAGGATTAAAGAAAATTTTGATGTCTTTGGATGGTCTATTCCTAACGACTTGTTTGCCAAGTTTTCTGAAATTGATCAGGCAAGTTACTTCTTCTACTACTATGCTAATGCACTATTTTTTGTTCGATTAAACATTTCTCTTAACTAAATTTTATCTTTATTTTTTATACTGCCTTGTATTTTAATATTACTGAAATATTACTAATTACACTCACTTTAAAAATATAAAATTGATAGTATAAATAAAGATGAGAATTTATTTAAGTTTATTATGTAGAAAAAAGAGCAGAGGAACATAAGAAAGAAGAAGTTAGTTATTGATTACAAGTTTTTAAATAATTTTTTTCAAATTGACAAATTTGCATTGCCAAAGATAAAAATATTTTTAAATTTTGATTATTTCTGAAAGAGACAAAAATATTTTTAAATTTTGATTTAAGAGTGAAATTTTGATAAGTAGATATTGATCAAATGAACGACATAAGATAACATTCTACATTCTTAATGTTAGTACCGGACAGTCATATCATTTGAACGAATTTTATTTAATTGTAATATCACATAAAATAAATTGATGATTTGTATACCATAAACTGATAAAATTTTAATTATTTTAAGATTTAGAGTACTATTAATATTATTTTAAAATATTTAAATATAACATAATATCATAAATAACCATAAAAATTTAACTTTACAGGGACTATTCCTTAAACCCAGACAGGCCGAATCCATTTGGACATGTGAAACTCACAGTGACTGACATTGTACCTAATTTTACAGGGAAGACTCCTAACAGGGACCATGTTGGTCCATGAGAAGTTCGGTCCATATAGAAACATTGGCGAACTATGGGATGGTGAGATCTGACACAGTTTGAGGTTTTTACTTTTCACAATCATCAAGTTCTATAGAAGAATTGTTGTTTGATTATATTTTTATTTTTATTCATTTCGTTAGTCATCTTTAATTATTTTAAAGTTAGTAATAAACTCTTGTATTTATATAATATTTTATTAATAATATATTCTAAATAAAATTATTAGATAAATCAATTTTGAAGTCAACGGTTATTGATTACAAGCCCATGTTTAAGCCCGTCAAATGCTAACTCGAATTCTAGGGTTTTTGAGGTCGATAGAAGCCCAATTTGATGGGTTCTCAATTTTGAGTCTGAATTTCCCCAAAACCCTAACCTTTTAAATGCCCTAAACCCCTAAACCCTTTCCATAAACCCTAAAACGGCACAAAACCAAAACCCTCTGTTCGTTTCTTCTCAACGCAACACACAGACACAGTCATGGCCTTCAATTCCATGCTTCGCAAGGCCTCTTCTGCCCTACTTCCTCTTGCAATCCGATCTTCTAGAACCTTCCAAAGGTCAATTCCCGCCGTTCTCTGCATCGAGAAGCACGGTATTGTTGCTAACCAAAGCTTCCTCCCCCTTTCTCGGTTCTCAACTGATGCTGCCCTGAAACAGACCTCCGATGATCGTCTGATTCAAGTCCTAGAAAGCGAGATTGAATGCGCCGAGGAACCAAATGATGTGAGTACATGCCCGGTTCTTTTATTTTCATGGTTCTTTTATATATAGGTCCTGCTTGTATAAAGTTGGTTTCTTTGCTTTTTACCTTAAGTTCGATTAGTTCATTTATGAAATTATTATGGAAATTTATTTTTACATGATTTTCATTTGGTTACTGAATTTGAACACGACAATTGCAAGACGAAGTGGGGGAATTCAACTCGAGAGATTTTTGTGTTTTTGATAATTACTCAAGACTTGATAACGTTACAATTTGAGATTACAATTCAACAACCATTGACAGGTAGAGAGTGTTCCGGATGGATTTCCCTTCGAAATCGAAGATATCCCTGGAGAGAGAACCGTATTGTTGAAAAGAAAGTACCTTGACGAGACTATCAAAGTAGAAGTTGATATGCCTAATGTCGAAGTTGAAGAGGGTAATGAAGATGATGATAATACTGAATCCAATGCCCCACCTAGTGTTCCATTGGTTGTGACAATTTCTAAGGATAACAGTAAGTTTTTGGAGATTGGTGTCACTGCTTTCCCTGATGAGATCTCTATCGATAGCTTGGCAATTAAGGACTCGAGTATCTCTGAAGATCAACTTGCGTATGAAGGCCCTGACTTTAAGTAAGTTCTGTGATATGAATTGCCTGATTGTAATATGAATTACCGGGTTTTAAGTAAGCTTATGATATGGATTGCCTGAAAGTTTGCGATTGTTGGCTTCTGCTAATGGCTTTTTGCTAATGCATTTTCGGTTTCGATTTGGCAGTGATTTGGACGAGAATTTGCAGAAGGCTTTCCACAAGTATCTTGAGATTAGAGGGATCAAACCTAGCACTACAAACTTTTTGTTGGAGTACATGACCGATAAGGACAACAGAGAATACTTGAAATGGTTGAATAACATCAAGGATTTTGTGGGGAAGAAGGCCTAAGCTTTTATACGGTGGCAGTGGTTGGAGCCACCTCTTCGGCTGTTTTCTTTTGTAGTGTTTACCATCCACATTGTGTATCATGAACAAGTATTGAAACTCATGAGCAATCTTTAACTGATTATTTAAGAAACTTTCAAAATGGCATGCACTCTTTTGGATCTACACTACTCAAAGAACTCTTCTTGATATGTTGCCTATACATTTCTTACCTTTCTTCTCATGCCAGTACTTATGTTTTTTATAAGGCAATAGGCACGGATGAATTTCGATTTGATGTTAATATATTATTATTTATTATATTAAATTCTGAGTATAACAATGCACTTTCATTTCTTAAAATTTCTTAAGTAAAAAATATTATAAAATTAAGAATTAACTTAATATTCAAGTTTGATTAAATATTTTAATTTTTAATTTCAAAATCAACCTAATTCTTTATTATTATTTAGATTAAAAAATTTATGAAATTGAACTCGAAAGTATTAATTTCATAATAAATTGAATCAGTGGAATTTTATTTTCGTCGTACTTGATGTCATTGTTGGTAAGGAAATTTAGGCCAAAGCTCGACCAACAAGTCAGGTCCGGTGGATCGAGCCTCAAGCTCAATTTTAGACATAAATTTTATAAAATTGGACCTCAAGTTAGGCTTAGCTTGAGGTTACCAGTCCTACCTTAACTAATATTTATGAAAAAATCAAACTTGTTTTGTAAAGAACGGTATTTTTTATTCTTTAATTAAAAAATAGTTAAATTATGTCAGATCAGGCTCAGGTTTAGAGTTAGCCTCCTCGAGCCTGGACCCAACAGAAGCGGTCCAGGCCCGAGTGTGGCTCATTCCCATACTAGAGTTTTATACAGGTCCATAATTCTGAGAGCGCCCAATGCCCAAAACGAGAAAGTTACAACCTAAGAGAAGCTGTCTCGCAAATGAGTTCTTAGTCAAACTGCCATTGAAGCTAAGCCAAGCCAACGGTAAGAGACACAGAATAGGAGGAATCTCTCTCCCAATGAATGGGGTTCCCTATAAGTTCCAATCTCAGTCTCCGATGTTTGTCCCCTTCTTCTACGCCGCGTTTTACGCGGCTCCAAAACCCTAAACATAACCTTAAACCTAACTCTCCTCTTCTTCATTCTCTTTCTACCTTCACTCATCCTCCTCCGCCCACCAACCTCAAGGTAGGCCATATCCCACCTTCCTTTCTTTTTCACTATTTTTATAATCATATGATAATGATGTTGTCGTGAAGTGTATTGGAGTGGAGTGTTATTTCAGTGGATTGGTTGTTTATTTGTTCTTGTTTTTCTAATCATTGATTTATAGATGTCGTGCTCTGGTGCTTCGCGGCTCAGTTTTGTTTCTGTGAAGGCCCAGATGGCCACGGAGGAGAAGTCCATTTCTGGGGACAGGATGCTTGTTCGTTCTTATCTCAAATCTCTTGTGTTTGGTTACTGGGATAATCTTGGCTTGAAGTTTTGATTAATTGTTCAAAACGCCTTCTTTTTTGTGCATTAGGTGTTTGTGCCTCCTCATCCGTTGATCAAGCACTGGGTTTCGGTTCTCAGAAATGAACAAACTCCATGCCCCATTTTTAGTATGTGATGTGTACGAATTTTTGAATTTATGTGTTATTACACGGGTTTATATTAGTTTTGTACAAGAATCTGTGAGATGTTTTTAGTTGGTGAATGGTTTTGTTTGTTAAAATTCATGTTTTCGATGACAGAAAATGCTCTGGCTGAGTTAGGGAGGTTACTTATGTATGAAGCTTCAAGGGATTGGCTGGTATGTTATTATGATCTCTTATCAATTCTTGCCTTTGATTATGTTTAGTACACTTACTTGTCTTGCTGACAGCCTACTGTAACCGGTGAGATACAATCACCAATGGGTGTTGCCTCGGTTGAATTCATCGATCCAAGGGAGCCTGTGGCGGTCAGTTGATAGTTACAAATGATAAATCATTATTTTTTTATTTTATCCAGATGTTGACATGTGTTGTAGCTTCTAATTTGCTACTCCTTCGTACTGTAATCGCACTAACATTTTCCCTCTTTTATTTACAGGTCATTCCCATCTTGAGAGCTGGTCTAGCTCTTGCAGAACACGCATCAAGTATCTTGCCAGCCACAAAAACTTATCATCTAGGTATGTTTTGTTCACTATGCAAAGTTGAAGAGAGGGTTATGCTCATTGTATAATCATAGTCTTCTGAACGTACTTTACCTAGATAGGGTGGTGTTTGATGAAATAAAAAATGCATATTACAGAATTAACAGAGGGAAGGGATCATACTTGTCAGACAAGGGAGGTCTCTTCATTATTTTTATTTCAGTATTAATGAATTTTTTCATATCAGAATATTAGTATTAATCAAGCACTTACTCCTGAGAACGTTATTGAGTTCCCTACTTTTTTACAAACTTACAAAGGGATCTTCTTTATTTAACTAACCAGCGATCGAGGAATTGTTTCTTTTTGTCTCCTTTTGGCTTTTCTTTTCCATGTTGGTCTTTCCTTTCCGTTTTCCTATTTTTTCTTAATAGTTTTCTTCGACTAAGAATACTTGAGCAACAAAGGTAATGAAATTCCATCCCTTTCTTGGAAATTAAGGTGTTAGCAGGGACGAGGAGACACTTCAGCCAACAGTTTATCTAAACAAGTAAGATCTCTATTGGAGAAATTTGCTCAATTTAGCTCCAGCTAATGTTGCTGAATTGTTCATAGTTTCAACAATTTTTGGGTCTAACCTACTAATTTAGGTAAACAATAGAGCTTTCATTATTGTAATTGTTCATTCTTATTTAGTTTTAGATTTGCTTGATATGCAGCATGGCCTTAGTGTTTAGTGCTTTCTAATTATAGTATTCAAAGGCGCTTCTATGACATTTAAATGTTCTCCCAATAGGTTACCTGATAAGTTTCCCGAAGGTTCTCGGATTTTTGTGGTAGATCCTATGCTAGCAACAGGTAGGATCTCACTAACTTGTTACCAGACATCTTACAATATCATGGTGTTTATCTTTCGCTACATTCTTTTATGTTCTTGCAAATACAAGGAAGCTCATGATGTCGTTCAAGCAGATCTTTAGTTTGGATTACAAATGAAGAGGCTTACAATGTGATGTGATGTGTGAATTATTCTGTTATGATGGAATAAGTGGAAGTGGATTGTCAAGACTCTAGACTTAACAAATGGAACTATTTTAAGACTGAGGCATAATTGACCTACTTCGGGCTTTGATTTGTCATTTAATTAAGTTGAGTGCATACTACCAAAAAAAGATTTCTCTGATCCTGTGCAGTCCTTAGATTCACTTCTCTTCATTAAATTTTTCAGAAAAATTTGTTTCTTACATTTAGCATAAGGTTGCAACATGATGAACTCAAAATTTAGATCTTGTTCTGAAAATTGTCTGATCTAAAATACCAAAGAGCTGTTCCTGTTTCCTCAATGTTTTAACACTTATGTTATATTTGAGGGCACCTGCTTCTGTCAAATTATAGGAAGAACTGTGACAAAAGTGTGCTATTAAATAATGTCTAAAATTTTGACTTCAATCTTTTCCTTTTAACTGTTCCACAAACATTATCTTCTTTTTTCACGTTAACAAGAAAGCATTCATTTCTCAGATTCTTATTTCTCTTGGTAATCATTTTCTGATACTACCTTCTGGATATACATGTTTTGAGGCAAATTTGCTTGATTTTAGGTGGCACAATAGTTGCAGCTCTTGACCTTGTTACGGAATGTGGGGTAGATAGCAAACAAATCAAAGTGGTAAGTTGGCATAAGTTCTCTGTACGCCTGTATGTTTTCTGTTTCTTAACCAGCAATTTAAACGTTTGAATTCATGTATGCTGTTCTTAAATGGTACTTTTTGCTGCTTGATATTTATGAAAAGCATTAAATTCTATTGTGTCGTGAGATGTTGCTGTTTAGATGGATTGCAATCATACCCAATGTTTTGGTATAATGCAAACATACCCAATTTTTTGGTATGAGAGTGGGATTAAATAATTCTAAAGCTACTTAATTGTTTCTTGAAAAGGGTCTTCTATTGTGTTGAATTTGAAAGATTATCAGCTTTGTAAAACACATGAAAATATTATTCTTCAATTTATAATTGCCTCATGTAGCTTATTGTGATCTGTTCTTCATACTCCTCAGAGTCGGCTCAGTTGGTTTCTCTTGGTGCTGTCTGTTAGTTTTTTTTGAGATGGATCAAGTTCTGGTTTTCTTTTTCTCCTATTTTATTTGCTTGCCAAGAAAATAAAGTTGCGAAAGGATAAAAAGTCAATTAATTAAAAATTTACCATAACACGTGGAGCAGTCTTTTTGCATACACATTTAACCCCTTCGATCTGCAAGACTAACGTTATTTAGTAAAACGACAGATTTCTGCTGTTGCTGCTCCTACAGCCCTTCAAAAGCTCAGTGAAAAGTTCCCTGGGTATGGTATTTCTAAACTAGGTCCCCGACCTAAAGTAGATAAGCATTTTGCTGAGCTTTTACTAATTATTTCTTTTCTTTTGACTTTACAGGCTTCATGTTTACACAGGAATTATTGATCCTACAGTAAACAATAAAGGGTGAGTACTGCTTTTGCCATAGTTGCGTTGAAATAATTAGAACTTATTTTGAACAGCAAAATGGGACCTCCCCTTTTCAGGTTTATCGTTCCTGGACTAGGGGACGCTGGAGATCGGAGCTTTGGCACGTAAGTATATTTTGTGGATGATCTGACAATCATGTGCAGGAGCATGCAATTTTGATATATTGAGACTACAAGCAATCTCAGAGGCTGGCGAAGTTTTCAGTTCTGGACAGGATTTTGTGTGGAAGGATTATGCTGGGAAATATCATTCTTTTGGCATTGGGAATCAGGAGCCACTGTCTGAACATAGTTTCCCATCATATTGTTAAAAGTACCTCTTGTGCCGTAAGTACAATCATCTGAAGACGATCGCAAGAATTCTAAACTCTTATTATGCAATTATTGATAAATTTGATGTCAAGATTCAGCGGATTTGGAAGAGACTTGCTCTTTGGATAGTTTCATTTTACAACTTGGAAAGAGGTATAACAAAGGATTAGACAGAAGTTTTCCAGATCTGAGAATAGAATGACCAAAGGAAAGGTGGAAAAAAGGACGAAGAAAGTGAGGTGACGCAAAAGTAGTGATGCATTTAATCCTGATGATGATGATGATATTAATTAAAATAATATTAATCAAGATAAATATAAAGATTATATATATATGGACAAAAGAAGAAAGTAGAAAATCAAATAATATGTCATATTTAATATATAAAATTAATTTTTATAATACAAAACAAAAGATACTATTAAAAGAGGGTTAGGTTTACATAGAACGAAGAAATTGAAATCAACATGCACTGCCTCCAACAGCGCCGCCGCCAAAACCACCCCCTCCTCATCCTATATCACCACCGCCTCCTCCTCCTATGTCACCACCGCCGTGATGATGATGACCATGGGTTGTGATACCACCGTAATCATCATGATGATGAAGATTAAAGCCGGAGCTGCGTCCACCACCAACTCCAAATCTTTCAAAAGTACAACTCAACAGAACGGACACAACAACAAAAGAAACAAATACTACGATGAAGATTACCCAGATTTCCATAATGTCTGAAACTTGCTTATACCATTTCTAGTCCTCGATCTAGCTCCATGCTTTTATAGTTATGTTAGCTTCTGACTAGTCTTTCAATTTCAGTCCAACACTCCTTTGATACGCATGTCCTTGACCACGTTAGCGTGTAGAACAGTTAAAGCTTCGAGATAGTATGATCTTTATAATGAATTGCAATACTACTTTTCCACAAATTGTTAGAAATAAGACGCATTTTATTGATCAACCTCTAATTAATTATGAATTTCTTAAACAAAAATAATAAAAATAAATTGATATCTATTTTTATCTAATTAAGTTATAGAAACTCTTAAACGCTTTAATTGTTAAAGATGATGTTAAAACTTTTCAATAGTCCTTTATAAAAATTCATAAAAATAAAAATTTGCAAATTATTTTATCTTTTTTATCTCTTAATTATTTTTAATGTTTTTGTTGAATTTCTACATTATAAGTTCAATAAATAAGGTCTTAATTAGATCTTTTTATAAAATTGTTTCATTGTTTATATTTTAGAATATTTTTTCTTAAAATTAATTTTAAATAATAATAATAATAATCCATATCTAAAATGCTTCCCATCAAATTCTCTGTTCTACTTTCTCTGTTCCAATTATGTTCTATTAAATCTTATTTATACATTTATATGAAGTCTACATAAATATATGGATGAGATATAATGAAACATGATAAGAACACTAATAAAATATGTTTTCGTTCTTCAGGCTTAATAATAACCCCTAATAGTCTAATACCAAGAAAGAAAAAAGGAAATGATGAGTTGGAAAATGAGTTTTCATGGTATTTGTCATCTTCAGGCTTTTTACAGAGAAGGTATTTGTGGATTGTGGAATCTGGACTTTGAATTTAACTATTTATATGGTTATTCTATATATGGAAATTTATATATAAAATATGTGAAAAATAATGTTAATAAAAATAAATAAATTATTGTAATTTTAAAATTTATTATTATAATTTTTATAGTTAGGGTTGATGTAAAATTATAAATTATACAGTACAATATAATAAAATATTATTTTAAAAACATTAAAAAATTTAATGACTATTTTATAAATTTAAAAAATTATCTAAAATAGTACTCAACATTAACCGTTACTAGAGTCAAATCCGGTACCATTATCGGTATGATATTCATAATATTATTTACGATAAAATATAGAAAAGACCCTAATGTTGCAAAGCGTTCAAATTGAATTCTAATATTTTCAAAACATTCAAAACAAACTTTAAGTGAATGAAAAATTTAATGAGATTAACTCTCCGTCAGTTAAAAGTTACGTTAACGTTTACATGACATTATTATTTATTTTTAAATAAAAAGTTGATCCTACTATAACACGGGAAGCCAGATCTACTATCTAGAATATACAAATATGGACCGCATTGTCAGGTGATAAGTGAGATCAATTGTTTGAAATATGTAAACAGTAAGCCCGCTGCTACAACCCACTTTTTAATTAATTTTAAAAATTAATTATATATAGTGATAGGCCTATTTTATATTTAAAAATAAAAAATAATGTAATGTAGGCATTGACATAATATTTAACTAGCAACAAGTTAACTCCATCAAATTTTTTATCTATTAAGAATCTGTTTTAAATGTTTTGAAAACTTTATGCCTCAATTTGAGCGCTTCAATTTTACCAACTTAGAAATGTAAATATATATATATATATATAGAAAGAGAGAGAGAGAGATCAAAGATGAAAGGAGAAAATCAAATAATATGTCATATTTAATAAATAAAATTAATTTTTATAATACAATCTAAACCAATGAGAACATTGAAAGAGGATAAGGTTTCTACAGAACGAAACAGCTGAAATCAACATCCACTACTTCCACCCCCACCACCATCACAACCACCGCCTCCTCGTCCTCCAATATCACCACCACCCATGCTTTGGAAGCTTCAAGATAATATGATCTTTATAATGAATTGAAGTATACTTTGCCACAAATTGCTGGCAATAAGACGCATTTTAGTTGTCAACCTATAATTGGATATGAATTTATATAAACAAAAATTTAAAAATATGTTGATATCTATTTTTCATTTAATTAAGTTATAGAAACTCTTTAAATGTTGAAGAAGATGTTAAAACTTTTCGATAGTCCTTTACAAAAATTAATAAAAATTAAAATTTCAAATTATTTTATCTTCCTTATCTCTTAATTATGTTTAATAATTCTATTGAATTTCTATATTATAAGTTTAGTAAATAAGGTCTTCTTTTATAAAATTATTTTATTATTTTTTA
>JANZXP010000171.1:122698-134364 GCA_027576715.1 Erythroxylum flavicans
TATTAAAAAACTACTTGAGATCGTCGATGTCACAAGAACGGTTGAATGGTCTTGCAACTCTATGTATTGAGAAAGATATGCTTGAATCTCTTGATTTAAACTCCGTTATTAGTGATTTTGCATCGAGAAATACTCGTAGAAGACATCTTGTTTGATTATATTTTGTGTACTGATAAGTATAATATTTTTTACGGCGTAATAAATTTTGAATTATTTTTTTCAATTTATTTTTAATTAAAGTCATGAGGCCCACATCTTTTCTTTCACCCTAGGCTTACAAAATCTCAGAACTGGCCCTGCCACCACCACCGGTGCTTGCCATGCCACCGACATCCACGGTTGTGACACCAGAGTCATCATGATGATGATTACGATAATCATTAGGGCTGCCTCCACCACCAGAGTCGTCACGATCTGCAGGGCTTAGGCACAACCCAAGAGACCGAACACAACAGCAATAGAAACTAATACAATGATCATGATTATCCAGATTTCCATACTGTCCGAAACTTGCTTGTGCTTTATCTAGTCATCCGTATAGCTTCACACTCTCACAGTCAAACTACTTTTCGTGATCTATTATTTCTTAAATTTTTAAAAAATTAAATAATGTCTGAATTCTGGTTAGACAAGGAACCAACTTCTCTGTCTCTTGTCATGTCTGATTACTTCATGGAACATAAATTTGCATATGCATATACGGTTTGTTGTACATGGAAAACCTAACTAGCTTAACAAATGATTCCCGGAACAACAATGATTAAAAAGCCTAATTAGCCTAGCCAATTTAACCATAAAAAGTCTTTAATTGATTATTTTTTATTTCAATTTTTAAATTTTCAGTTAATTTACTTTAATAACTTTTGTTGTTAAAAATTGAACAATTTATTAATTAATGAGTCAATTTTCTTAAATTAATAAGTTCTTATAAACTAAAATAAATTAATTAATTTTATTTAACAATTTTTTAGTTATTTCAAATTTTTAATAAGTAAGGACAATCTCTTTCAATCATGTTTTAAATTCTTTAATTTTATTTAATATTTGACCGATTTTACGACGATTTAATATAGGTTGAATTTTTTAAATTTTAAACTTCTTACCTTACATGTTTAACTTCCAATTCAGTTTTTAAAACATTGTGAAAAACAATTATGATGATTTTTATTTTGAATTTGAAGACTTGATAATCTTGGTTAATTCAAAACATCTTTTGTTTAAAGTTATTGTATAGACCAAAGTTCGACTTCAATGCGAGTTTATTGAATTCTGATTAATTTAATTAAATTTTAATTAAACTTAATTAGCTTGTTAAAATTAACAATGTTCTTTATAAATAATTAACTAATGACATTGAATTTTATAAATATATTGATTAATTTTTTTGTTTAAAATATTTATTCAATACTAGAGATAACAAACTCGAGTTCGGGCTCATTATTATTTTTTAAACTAAAAAATATATTATTTATATTAAAAAATATATTATTTATTTATTATCTGAATAAACTATTAGAATTTTTTACTGCTTACAAGATTTTTTATATTTTTTCTTATCTCTTAAATATTTATAATAATTTTAGTAAGTCTCTACTTCAAAAGTCCAACAAGTATACAATAAATATTGATAAGGTATTATTATTTAATATTAGATCTCTTGTTCCGATTATGGTATTCCGGTTATGGTGTTCCTATCATGTTCTATTAAATCTCATTCACATATTTATATGAACCTTATATAAATATATGAATGAGATTTAATAGAATAAGGTTGTAATAGAATAACTAAAATAAAAGATTTGATGTGTTATTTTTTACTGTATTTCATCCCGCTTAATGAAACACTTTATTAAATTATTTTATTATTTTTAGACTTAATTAGATTTAAATTTAAAAATATTAAGTATTAAATAATAAATTTAGAATAATAATAATTTTTCTATCACATGCTTATGTTACAAAAACGTATAATTGCCCATGCAAATGTCTTGTTCTGCACAGAAACAATCAGCAGTAGACTGTAGACAGAAATTGGCTGCATGCTTCATGCGACGGCCGCAAAGAAGTTCTGTCATGTAATGTGGGAAGATATCAACACGCAATTCCTCCACCGAAATCACAACCACCTCCACCTCCTCCGCCAAAATCACAACCACCGCCATCTCCTCCACCTGAGTTGCCAAAATCACATCCGAATCCAAACCCACCACTATTATCATATGTTCCTACACCGTTATCTCCTACATTACCTAAGTCGTACTCATCACCACCACCACCATAATCATCACCTCCCATATCAATGCTTATATGCGCGGTGTCCACGTTTACTCCTCCCCCATCTTCATCACCATCTCCTCCGTCGAGCTTTTTTCCAACACCGCCGTATTCTCGGCTGAGGATTATCAAGAGAATAAAAACAGCGAGCCCAGAGCACCAGGCTATGATAACAATTATCCAAGTCTCCATTAACTTGATGCACCAATCAATTCTTTTCTTGTACAGCAACAGACTCTGGTTAGTCGCGACATTATATATCCATTTTATCCATCATAGATACAGAAGCAACGCGCTGTGCTTAACGAATCTAGCGTGCCATTCAAATTTGGCATTCATGAGGTTGACTTTTTTTTTTTCCCATGAGGTGTCCTGGGGTCTCAATTATAGGAAAGCACTTTAAGTCATCTACACCCAGATTAATCCTCGCTCGAGCCAAGTAGATTCTTTACGAGAGGCAAAGCTTTAGTCCAAAGTTTTAAACGACTACATACATGAGGAGAGTTTGAACCCAGGACTTCACTTAAACCAAAATAACTCCTTACCAACTCAACAGTTTTCATGAGGTTGACTTTAGTACAAGATTCTATTGATTATGATAGGTTAGCAATGAGTCAGACCTGGCCCAACGCTTAGTCAAATAACCGGTTGGTCCGAAATCAATCAACTCGGATTAGTTTCAGGCTGGTTTGCACCCCTAGGTTTAATTATCTTGTCATTAAATAAGTAATGACATTGAAGCTATGTTCCATGAACCGCTTGACAAGATTTGAGAGTTTGGACTTAGCTCGCAGATTTTGACTTTCTGAATATGAAGTCTTATAATAGAATGTCAACAGACTACAGTTTGACTCAGCTCACGGAATGTTAAACATATATCTTGTACGGTTTGATTATACAACATGTTTCTTTTTTTCTTGAATTTAATTTATTTATAAATTAATTATGATTATATTGTGTAAAGTCTTTTTACGTCAGTTATAAAAAAAATTAATTTAATTAATTTAATATAAAATAAAAATAGAATAGTGATGAAATAATATGAGTAAGCTTATAAGTTCCTAGTAACATTTTAAACTTTAAGAACCCATTTTCTCCCTTTCTTAGGTGACATCATAAAAAGAAAAGAACCCATTTTCGGCCCACATGATAATGCTTGCTACTAAGAAGCAAGCTTATGGGTGGCAATTAAATCTGAGTTAGGCCCGATTCAATTTGCCCGAGCATTGGGCTAAAATCCAACTTTTCTTATTGAAAATTTTAAACTTAGACTCAAACGGTTAGAATTCAACCCAATTTGAAGCTTAAAAATTAAAAAAAAATGTTTTATTCAAAAGGAAAATTTTTAATTTAATTTAAAAATAAAAAATATTAGGCCGAATTAAGTTTCAAGTCGCCCAAGCCCAACTGGGATCAAACTCAGACCATTTGTCCTAAGTCTATTATGACTTCAAGTCGGGCTGAATCTGAGCGGAGATTTTCAAGTTTGGATGGCTACCCAACCCATTGCCAAGCCCCAACAAGCATTAGTACAGCCTGCCAAGCAATTAGTTTCAAGGCATGGACAAACTAAAAAGGTGCGGAAATTTTATGTCATCTTATCCATAATCATGTGTGCAAAGGTCGTGTAATTGGAAATCAACAGAAGTTTCTGATTGTGGGTTGGATAGCTAGTAGACACTGTTTATGCTGTGTGCACTTGCCCCGACTCGTTTGATGGTAGTTATGAGAAGTTTTGTATATCGGCTCAACCCGGCCTGGCCCGTTATAACTCTAAATTCGATCAATTGAATTTTTAAGAAAGCTAACTCAGTCCGACCTGAATAACCTAAATCAATTTGGAGTGAAGTGACAAAATCCATACCGATCGAAAAGAAAAATAGTATGATTCAACCGGTTGTCAATCCTAGAAATTAGAGTATAGTGTAGAATAAAATTTTATCAACAGAACATCAGCTTAACTACTACTTTCCAAAGCTCCCAAGCTGGGCTTCACTGCAGCTAGATTGATCAAGATTAAAATTTCAGATACTTTGGAAAAAACAGAATTGTACAAACTAGGAGGCAACACTTTTGATGTTGCTATTCCATTTTATCATTACATGAAACATTATATTCTATATGAACATTGGAAAAGAAAAAAGTATATCGATTCTGTTCCTCCATTACCAAGCAACCTTGAATAGCATTTTAAGAAGAAAAAGGAAGCCACAATACTAAAAGAGAAGGGTTGAAGATACAAAAAAGGGAAGAATATGTGGATTAAACGCCAGCATAACAACTGTCACATGTACAACTAGCCGTGCCATACTGCTATCCCCATGTTGGCGAGGTTTAGTACTTAGACAACAACACATGAGACCTACCAATAGCATGAAACCCAGCTGAAGCTATAGCTTTTGCCCAGTTCAAAGCTTGCTTCTCCATCTACTTTTTCTTCTCTTGTTAACCCTTTTGCAGATTTCTTCTTTTCCTTTTATCTCATTGTCTGAGGAGTTTATTGCTGCTTATCAGGAAATTAAGACCCTGAAAAGATGGTATCAGTATCAGGAATTATTCCAGCAGGATTGGGGAGAGAGGGACAGACAGAGAAAGAACTTGTGCTGCACATGAGGTGAGCTTGGAAGAGGCCCAAATAACAAGGGCCAGAGTGGTGAATTTAACAGCTCTCGATTTCTAACTTTTCTGAACCCAGCCACACAGTTTATGGAATATGTTTCTGGTTAGATCAGAAACTGAAGTTGTCTGATGAGGTTTTACTTGTTTTGTGGTGATTAAGGCTTAGGATCTAATGATAATACATTTAAAGAAAACGAAATTAAGGAGATCTAAATTTCACGACAAGTGTACCTGACAGAGACACCCCTAAACCCCAAGAAAGCAAATCATGGAATTAAATATATAGGTAACATTAATACCATATGGAGTGAAAAGATATTATCTGACAAAGTAAGTAAAAAAAGATATGGTCGTGCAGGATTTAGTGAAAGTATTTTGGACAAATTAACCCAACTACTTGTAATTGGTTAGGTCCAAAAATACAAACTCAAATCCAATCTGGTCAGAATATCTAAATCTAAACCCGACTCTAATTCCAATCAAACCAAACTTAATATATTAATTTCAAGTTGAGTCTAAACAAACTCAAATTTTTTTGGCCATGCCTAAAAAGATTACACTCTCGTTGTGTTATATTATCCACTCCTGCAAAACTAGAAACATTTTTTGCAATTTTTAAGAACCTGACAAGGAACCATTATTGGGATTAGAACAATTTTCTTTCCTTTCTTTTGGAATGATAATATTCTCTTCACTGGAGCTATTCTAAACTGAAAAAGTTAATGAGCTATACTTATACCTGCCAATTTAAATGACCATCATTTTAGGATTGAATATCTTTACACTAGATGACTTTTTCTTCTACTGATAATAATAAAATTCATAATTATTATTCTTACTAACAAATTAAATAGTCTAAACAAATTATTTAATAAATTAATAATTCAAAATCAAGTGAAATCTCAACTGAATTTAAGTTTAGAGTATCATGCTACTTTGTCCAACGTGGGGTTGATCGCTATATTCCAAGTTTGATGCTATGTGCGTTGTGGGTGATAAAACCTGAGAGCTAAATAACTATGGGCAATAGTTCTTTGAGATTGCAAGAGCCTAAAGTTCGTCAATTATAGAGTTATAGACCGAAGGCAGTAAAAGTCCCTAGATAAATGAACAATTCCAGGCCCGTACAATCATAAAATTCATATTGGACAGCCTAATATTTACGAATCAAAGGATAGGAATTCATAATACCAACAACTGTAAGTGCTTGCTCACCCAAGAAATTCCTCTACAGATTCTTTTTTGAGGCAAGAGCGGGTGGCTTTGGTGACCTTCAAATTTCCAAAAATGGTCATCTTTTACAGAGTGAAGAGGATCTGACTTTACAGATAATAGAAATTCATGAAGGCTAGCAGCTTTCAACTATTACTTTAGACACAGAGTTATAGTATAGCCAAACAGTAGCAGAGGAACCCATTTGAGAGCAATAGACATTAGAATGAATGTAACAAGATAACCTGCCAAACAGAAGTGTAATCTCCTGTTATGGCCAATATTTGCGCACAAATTGCAAGATTGAAAGTTTGATATCGCTTAGACTAATCCACTTCAGTATTCAGAGGGCAATGCTAGCTACGGAGAGAATCATTCGCTCCATGTTCAAACACATGAAAGGCATTTACCGAAGTGAATAGGCAAAGTAAAACCCCAACTAAATTCTAAAGGAACAGGATTCAACAAATTATGTTGAGTACTGACATCGGATCTGTTTTTGATTGTTGTTGAGGAACTACTACCAGCAAAAATGCTGTAACTAAAAGTACTTTTGCTAACAAAGCTGTGGTTAAAGTAATTAAATGTCTGGTAATCATCCTAGAAAATTACATGAAGACTAGCATGTTTGGTAAAGCTACTGTATAAATAATCGAAAGATGCATATAATATGAATGTTAGTAAAATTAAGAACTATAAATAATTATGGATTAGAACCATATATAATGTTGAAATAGAACATTTGTTATAATTTAGTTCAAAAGCAGTTTTCCTAAAACCATGGAATAATTATGGATTAGAATCATATATAACGTCGAAATAGAACAATTGTTATAATTTAGTTCAAAAGCAGTTTTCCTAAAACCATGGAAACATTATTCTCTTAAACTATGGCTTGAGTGCTTTCTCTCTAAATCATGGTTTTGAATAATTAACCAAACAACTAAAAGCTTTCTGCTACAATCCTCCTTTTGGGCCCCAAAACAATTTCAGAAACAAGGCCAAGCACACAACATCATTAACTAAGATAAGATTTGCTATTCTGACAACATGCAAAGTGTAAGAAGTATCCCAAATACAAGAGAAATTCTCAAATTAACTTGACAGATTAAGTCTGAAAACAGTAAAACATAGGAAGAATATGAGGGCAGCAAATTTTAGGCAAGGCAAACATAAAACTGAGAACCACAGTCAAAAGTATGGGAAACTATGATGGTAATTTCCACCTCACGTGCCTACTATGAAAATAAAAAGCTAATATGACAACAAAACTTGGCTACTTACATGTGGGAAGACTAGACAAAGCTACAGCTCACTGTAATTGCGCCAAACAGCACGAAATTCCTCTCTGAATGTGTTCAGACGTGCTTTCAGATTAGGAGTTCTGAAACTTGCATGCAAGATAGTAGCTGACAGGCAGAGAGTGCTTATTAAAACCAAATCAAGTACAATAACAGATAAATATGTGAGAAACATGGATGAGAAACAAACCAAGTAGTCCAATAGCAAGTGCCCAAGAAACAGTCAAGAGACCACAGGAAACATACCAAAGGATGAAACTCACTACAAACAAAAACATAATAATCCATAATTAGACCAAGTTTTTAGCTGGCAATTACTACCTAAGGAAAGAATGCCTCCAATTATAACTTACCAAAGGAGAATACCATGACAAACACCCAACGAGGACGACCACATATATGAATTGCTCTTTTAGAAGATGGACGTCCACGAATTACAGGCCTGTGAACAGGAGCGAATTGGGCAGCAAAGATACATAATACTATAAGCATAAAGTAGTAGCAGTAAACTAACAGACTTACGTGAGTGGAGGCCTCATCTTTGCAGCCAAATGAGGAGAAAATTGCCTTACAGTTCTTGTCATTTTTTCACTAAAAGTACCTGCAAAGCTGTGGTAAATCAACAGTATCGTTTTTATCACCATCCTTCAGTATTTACTGATAAATTTTTTGAAACAAACTTTCTATAGCATAAACTGATAGAAATTTGGCTAAATCAAATTAACCATGTCATTGCTCTGTTTCATTCAACTAAGTAAATGTCTTTCTGTTTTGTCTTCTATATACAAATAAACACTAAGCAAGTAGATGATATGAATAAAAATGAGTTAAACTAGTACACAAAGAAGCTAACCTGTCATTGAGAAATGCAATGGTGAGTGCAGTCGAAAGAGCAGCAACAATAGCAAGAGGTCTCCTAAGAAAACCCAATCCTACAAATAAAATTATTCACCACTCTATTATTATCATCATTAACAAACTTTAACTATTGCTAAACAAATTTATAGCAAGCATCGACTTACCCAAAATGAGAAGAATCATAATGAAATAGTTGGTCCGATAACTGTTCAAATACAATCAAAACGAAGTAAGTCAATCAGATCAATAACAATAAGACTGTTAGTGAAATTAGCAAATAATAAGTGTTGATCGTACTTACTAGTAGAGATTGCATTTGAGACGACTGTTCCATTTATCTGTTGATTTGGGAACCGTGAATCGCGAAAAGAACTCCGAGAGAGGTCGCGGAGGAGACGACCAGTCTACTTCCCGGAGAGCGTCGATCAGATCCTCCGCCGTCACGCTTCCCCAATCCATTTCCAACCGTTCTTAACCACACCAAAATCGAGGCAAACCACCAGTATGGTGTCCGTACGTTCCCGATCTCTCTCGCGCGAACCCAATGAAATGGATTTTTGCGTTACAAATAAATAAGCTTGACTATTTGGTCTTCTTTTTGAAGAAGAAAAAGAGTAACGGAAATTTATTTTTTAAAAATATATATGAACGACTATTTTGCAGATGTGTATGTTTAAGCTCTCTTCAATAAGAGACGGTCATATTTGACAATAGTTGATTTATTTAGTTATCGGTTGATACTTGATAGCTGATTTTACTAGTAAATTATATTAATTATTTGTTAAAAATATTTAATAAAATTAATTACTTAATATTAATTGTTTATGTATAAAATAACTTATAAGAGTATGACTTTAAAAAAATTATAATGACATGATTATTATATTTTAATATTTTTTTAAATATTTTCATAAGAATTTAAATATACTTCTTTGAATATATAAAAAGTTTTTTTTGTCTTCTACTTTTCTTATTCTTCTTTGTCGTCTCTTACTATAATTGTTTACTTCTCTTAATCTACCCAAGCTTGAGTAATATGAATCAAGTTCAATCAAATTTCATACTTGCATTCCCATCACTAATTGTACTGAATTTAGAATTGAATTTGATTATAATATGGTATTGTTATCGCAATTGATTATCGAAATTGATTAATATCATATACCGTTTTGAATAATTGCTTAAAATTTTATAAAATTATTTAAATTTTATAAAATTACATATTTCGTAAATTTTACTATATAAAGATTTATAAAAAATTTTAAAAGTTAATAATTAAATTAAAAATTTTAAAATTTAGCATTAAAATAAAAACATTTAAAAATCAAGCACTGTTATGAAATACCAACTCCGTAAATAGGCCTAAATAGTTAAGTTACCTTATTATGTATATTAAAGAAAATGGTGATAAAACTTACGGATTATCCAATACTATAAATTCGAACCCAACTCCATACGCATACCTTAAGTTTTCCTAACCTTATTTCAACATCACCAAACTCTATTAAAACGAAAACCCATTTCTTACTATTTAACACAAGACCAATTGCCAGTACTTGAAGTTGAAGAAATAATTGTCCTTTGAATTATTGAGATTTTCGCTTCTTTTTTGTTGGGTTAAAAGATGCATATCAGATATTCCACCAGTACTACTCCAACTTCACCAACTTCCTTTCCTCACTATGACAACTTCACGGACTTTCCTGCACCAGATTTTGTTTCCCTCATCTCTGATAAGGTTCTACTACTGATTTTCTTAAGGATTCCAACATTTCTTTCAATCTCCAACCTTCATTGCTATCGTCGGAGCTGCCTCATCTATGTGTGGCAGAGAGAGTCGAAGCTTGAAGGGTATCTTCTGTCATTTATTCAATCAACTGAAGTAAAACGCTACTCCTCCTGAGCTTTTTAAAAATCAGTTGATTGGGTTCAATCAACTAACTCAATCAACTGATTACCAAACACTAGAACAGCTGGTTAATAAGGTCAATCAACTAAATTTGTTCAATCAACTATTTTTTTAGCTGATCAGCTAACAACCAAACAAGCCTATAAGCTCCTTTAGGATCTTCAACTTTACATACTACTCTGCATAAGTAACTTGTAAGCCACATTATTCAAGATTAGAACTTTGGATGATTTCTTTTATTTTTGGGCGATTTATAGAGAGAAGAGTATGAATATTATGAGTCTAAGAATGATCTCTAAAATATATACTGTACAAATTAAGCAAAGGAAGAGAAGACTCACAAATACGATTTTCTACAGGAACATAGGCAATTTCTTCAAGGTTTTCTATCCTATTAGACAAAGCATGTTTAACACGATAAGATAGATCAATATCTGAAAGAGTAAAAGAAAGATGAACAAGGTCATTATTCATAGGTTCACTCATGTTTTTCAGTCTCCTTACTCTCTCTTATCAAGAATAACATAAACTACCCGTCATACACGATGACTATGGTTCTTATGGCAATCAAGTTTCTGGCTCTGATACCACATTGGAACCTCGAGGGGCACACAAGGAAGAAGACACCAAAATCGAGAGGTACGTAACATACCAAATAGACCTCTTCGAAGACCAAAGACCAACAAAGATCAAAAGGAGTTTAGGTTTCAGTTATGCTAGCTAAGTACATTAGCCCTTTCTCTCTACGGGCACCAAACTCAAGGCTTGCCTGTTAGAAAACTAAACTGACCAATCTTTCCCTGTTAAACTATGACCTTAAACAGGATCTGTTCTACCGTCCTAGACTGTCTAAAAAGTTCTGATACACAGGATCCTCACAAGGAGGCACGTGTAGAGCATACTTGTCTTCTATGTATGACTGATGAGCTACATTATTAAAGACAAGCTTTCAGGAGAGAAGGAGTTTAGAGAGAAGTCATGAAAGCAAACACACTCAAACTTTCATTCATCTCAAACTTAATTGATTTCAACCACTGAGTACAATGATAGATGAACCTTGCTTTTATAGACTAAGTAAAGGAATACAAACAAACTACTTTAGATAGGGAATATATTCCCTAAGTACAATCATGACAACTTTAAAAAAGAAGATGCCCTAACTACAATCATTATACACCTTTAAAAAGTAACTTTTAGAAAGCAAACAATAAAAATATTCCTAAAAGATAAGAAAGAATCTTGGAAAGAGGGTGTGGACCCTAAAGATTCTCTTATCAACACACTAAAAGATACATAACTATAATAGACTATAATGATGTCTAGAAAGGAGAGTCACACATTGGGAAGCGAAATCCAGCTTATCATTTATCACAAATTGGTTCATGTCATGATTGAAGATTGGACGGAGAGTCTGGATCACTTGAACTGTCAGTGTCAAAATGAGCTCTATAGGTCTTTTGTCTTTTGTTGGGACTAGCATCATCTGTGCGGAG